>JANHGN010025952.1:15408-53183 GCA_024605025.1 Megaceryle maxima
ATAATTTAAATACTTTAAATATTTTCATTAAATCCACCACACTGAATAATGCCAAATTCATTCAGTTAAAAGTGATAGGCTGAGATGAAAACAGGCATCTTAAAAAAGCTGTTCATGGACTGTGTGGTGCTGGCAGGATTCATCCTGAGACTTGCTCAGAACACCCGTTTCACAGCCTTTGGGAAGCTGCAGTGCTGGTCCATCACAGACAGGTTTTTCCTTCCTCCAGCATGGTGCTGGGATAGATCTACAGCTGAGGATTTTGCTGATAGGATGAGACAAATCTCAAGGACATAATAATTACTAAAAACCCCATAGAAGTTTTCTCCAAAGCCAAGGGGTTTTAGCTGTACTTTTCTACAAATCTCGACTGAAATCATTTCCCTTTCATTATTAGTTATAATAGTTCTCCTTTCTCTCAGTCCTAATCTGTCATGCAGTATTGACACCATCCGTGTCTCAACAGATGTTGTGATTCATTCCAGAGGTGACTACATTTCTGTAACTGCTTTAAGTGGTCCCACCACATCATTTCACAAAATTTGTAGAATGATTTGAGAGAAAAAATTCTCTCTAAATGTAAATTATTTTCCTGTTATCATTATTATTATTATTATTATTATAATCGTCAACTACTAGGAGTGAATAATAAGAATTTATTTATCCACATTGGGAGTAAAAAGAAGCACAGAGAGGAATATAACAAAGGTATTTGTCTACCTATTGCTTAATGTGCATGGACTTATAGTTTATTATCAGCCTTGCATTTTTTGCCTCAACTTAGCTAGCGGTAAATATAATGAAAATGTCTTGGAGATATTTGTCTGAATTTGGTAAACAAATTGTTTTAAACAGTTTTTGAATGTGATTTTTATATTACAGCCTCATTTTCCTGGCAGGCTTTATTATTCCATTGTAGGACATCATTACAGTGACTGTATGAAGTACTCAGAGAAATGTTTTACAGGTGCATCTCACCTGTTGTTCATTGTGACAAGATTCATGCCATTCTGAGAACTGCTGTAAAATGGTCTGCGTGGAAAATCTGCTGTCTGATTATCTAAACATGGTGGATACAATTAATTCCTAATGAAATCTGGATCAGTCTTTGTTAACATAGCCTGTTTTCCAATAGTGGGGAAAAAATAAGTCTGTCCTTTGTACCTCTGAAGCATTCTGACCTGTGGCAGAAAAATATTTGGAAGTTCCCAAATACAAATCCCAGGGTTTAAGAGGATTCAAGACTAATGAAGCTTTTACCCATCACTACACTCTGCCATTGCAGTTTCTCAGTCCCTGATCCTTAGCTGAGCGCCCAGGGTCCATGATCAGCACATGGAGGTGCACAGGGATGGAGCATGCTACCTTACTTTTATCACAGGACATGGACATATGGAAGTCAGGAGCCCATCTGAAATCCCATGGCCTTCCCCACTTTTGAATGGCTTTTTGGGCCATGGGTTATGGACTTTTGAAGGGCCCTTAGGAAGTCTTGTCCCTTTCCCCATCCTTTGAACAGTCTCTTGATGGTATGTGCCTAAACCATCTCTGTCAAGGGTGGAGCAACTGTCACATCTCTAGATCACAGTCCTGATAGAAATTACAACTCCTTACCTGTGAGAAGGGAGGAGAAAATATCACACTGGCTTCCAGGGAAATGAAGCCTCCTGACTAGAGTGTATCTGAACTCTGACAGAGCAAGTGAAGCATTGAACTGTATCTCTCATACCCCATTCAAGTACTGCAGTAGCCTAGAAAAGGGGAGGACTCCAGCAGCCATATTTCAAAATAAATTGATAGCTGCCATTGTGCTTTATGAAAAATCCAATTTCAGAGCTGTTTGGTAGGAATTTTCAGAGCACTCAAACCAGCCCAGGGGGAAGATAAACAGAGGGATGTATTTTTCAGTGACTTGCTGCAGTGCCTGAACTGGGTGTTGGGCAGCTTGACCTTTTTAAGACTGAAGAGCTCTTGGGTATGACCAGAATTCCAGACATCTGGGGAGCTATTGTACTGGAAGCTGAAGTCAGAGATGGTTTGGAAACCTCCTGAAGTAGACAGCAGTTAATCTCTTGGATATAAGCACATAAATTCCGCTTCTCCCAGGTTTTAAGCACCCAAGTCCCTTTTTGAGTACGAAGATGTAACAGCTAACTTGACCACCCTTTTAATATGAACTCTGAGTGGCTTTTTCCTTCTTATTGCATAACTCACAAAACTTTTATACCTTAAATTGTGCTCAGTGGATATTGAACAGCACTTTTATCCTGAGTTTTCCTCCCACCATTTCTTGCTAAACTGGCAAGCAGTGAGCATGAAAACTCATGAGGTGTTTCTATAACAACACTGCAAAATAATAAATAGCACAGAGCAACTATGCAATCTCTAAATAATGTAAATGTTTTTTTCATTTAATTACTATCCCCATTTCTGTCCAGCTTCAGAATAATACAGCTGCAAAAGTCATTAATTAATATAGGAATGCCATTTAATAACATCACAAGGGTTCTGTGTTCACCCATTGGTTAGGGGCACTAGCTAGCATGCTGATAACAGGTTGTTGCCATTGTTGTCACCTCATTAGAATATTAGCATTTAATTAACTTAGGAAGATATGGAACATTTTTTGATGTGGGAAATATTTGTACACATTGTCTATTGGAATTAAAAGCTCACATCCAGCAAAAAAGCACAGCAGCCTCTACAGCTGGTGGCTGTTGGCCCACAGAAACTAAACAGACTCGCCGGTCTGTGCAGCTGCAGTCGCTGCCTTTGATTTGGAGGGGAAAGGGAAGCTGTGAGCCGCACTCCTCTCTGAGGCACCAGATGAAAGGAGCGATCCAGCAGTCGTGTCAGCGCTTGCCTTACGAGACACTGTAGCAAGTCCCCAAAAGTCTTAATGAGCGGCCGGTGCTGGCCTGTGAAGTAAAGGTTTTGAAGGAAAAATGGCTCTGCTTCAACCTGGGCCTGATGCAGCCTCTCCTGAAGTCAGTGGGAGTCTTTCCACTGACGTCAGTGTGTTTTCCGTGGCCCCACTGAGGTTTTCTGGCCCAAGAGCCCCACTGCTGCTGTGAGCCAGATGCAAGGAGAGGTAGGTCACGCTGCACAAAGGTTGACCACCTCAGGTCTGGGGGTAGAGGGTGGGGAGGGGAAGGAAACAACAAGAAAGGGAAAGGGCTGCTGAAAGGTAACTGGATTTTCTTGCTGTGGCTTTCTTGTGTTGACACTGGCTGAATGATCCGATTTAGATGTTCTCGTGGATTAAAAGATCTTGTTTAAACTTCAGTGTTGAAAAATAGCATTAAATCTCCTGCTAGCAAACACAAAGTAGAAAAAAATAATCATTTCTAGGGTCATTTGTTATTCTGAGTGGATACTTTTATTTAGGTTCACGCAAAATCAGAGGAACAGTCAGATGACATTGAGGCTTTCTCCTGCGGGGTGAGGAATTCACACCTACATGTGCCAGCACCGCCATCCGCATCTGTGGAGGGATTCCTCTAAGCAGGGGCAAATGGTTGTATCACCTCTGTCATCCCTCAGGCTCGGGAGGAGATACTGCAAACCCTCTGCACATGTTTAATGTTGCACATGCAAAGCCGTGGAGTCATGCCAGCATCCCACAAGTTTCTCCCACTGACGTCCCTGCAGCTGCAGCTGCAGCAGCAGGATCTGTCCTAACCCCCGGCTGAACCAGCCCTCTGCAACAGCCAGCCCACCTTGGCTGAGCTCACAACCCTGCTCCAGCATCTCCAGGTACCTCTGAGAGAGATGTCACTGCCCTTGCCAGCAACAACAGAGCTCACAGCTCTTCGCTTGCCCTTCCCCAGCCCCACTGAGCAGATTACCACCTGCCAGGAGCACTGCAGCAGGACATTAGGGTCTCAATGAGCAGGATGGGTGGGCTGTATTGTGTACAGCTGTGTCCCTTGGGGGGATCTCACTCCTGTCAGTGTGATGAGCTGACAGGTAGGGACTGACAGCACCCATCAATCACACCTTTAACAGCCTGAAATGCTGCCATTTCTCTTGTGGAGAGCAGCAGCCAAGCCGACAGGCTGAGCAGGGCTGTCAATGAGGCAAATGTCCTCAGTGACAGAGCCTCTCCTGAGGGGATCTCCCACAGTTACTCGTGTTTATCCTGAGAAACTGCCCCCTATTCTTCCTCCTGGCGTGAGGTGAACAAATATCAGAGTTGGAAGGATTAAGAATAATTGTGTTGTGATCGGTGGAGATGCTTTTTAAGGCGGACACTGAAGTGCACGACAATGCTGTACGCTGTGTGTCAGGGCGTGAGGCGGGCAGATGAAATGCAGTGCTATTCCTTCAGCAAAGGACAGCCAGACCCAGTGCCATAGGGACAAGGTGTGTATGCCTGCATTACATGCCTTTAATTGGCGGCAGTAATTAAAGTCCTTTTGTGTGTGTGAAGCAAGCATAGATGAATGTAAACACAGAGGCTTCTTCATTTCTTGAGAGGAAAGTGATTCTGGCCTTGAGAACTGCAGTGGCATTTTATCACCCAGAAATCATCCGGTGTGTTTAAAGATCAGTGCTGAAGGTCAAAGGTGGCAATAATGTAGCTAAGCCCTTTCAGGGCCCAGCAGCAATGGTTAAATACCTGAAGGGAGAGATAAGCAAATGAGGAAGCAAAGCAAAAAACCCCAGAATATCTCATTAAAATCTCACTCTGTGTCAGTCTTGTTTTCCCATGACTGGTTCAGAACTGGCTGCTTCTAGCTCAAAAATAATAATCCCACCAGCCTGTTGCAAGGAGCACAGGTTGGGCCCTCACTGGCAAGTGACTCTGTTGTTGTGCGTGTGGCTCCACAGGAAGACATTAAGACAGATCTCTGGCAGGGCCCGATGACCAGTGGTGTAACACAGACTGACATGGGCCAGTTTTACATTGGCCTTTCCATTTACATTTTCCTGTGTTTATGTGTTGTTTTCATTGCCAATAATTTATTTTTGGTGAGATTCAGACCACCTACTTTGGCGCTTAAATCCAAGAATATGATTTAAAAACCTACAGGCTATTTCAGCTTAATCCTAGAGGGACCTATGTCCATTTTAGACACCAGAGCTCCTGTGAACAAACCCCTCCTGTTCTCAGAAACGTTTGGACATTCAAAGGAGAAAGAATTGGAGCATGAAGCCATCATCTTGCGCTTGCATCTGGCAGCCAAAAGGCAACTGAAGCATGTCTGGGCTCTCTGACCCATGGGCCTGTGGTCAGCTCAGGGCCCAGTATCAGTGGCAGGGTTGTTGGATCCCTGTTCTGTGGGCTGTGCTCCCCCCAGCTTATCCCATGCTCTGGAGGAGACTTGTAGGACACATCTGTACTAGTAAACCACAGCAGGCCAGAACGTGGTTGTGTTTCCCGTAAGGTATCTGAACTGTTTACTTGATAGGTTTCTCCACAGTGAGATTTGAGCATAAGCTCACCCCTGTCAAGGTCTGATCAAGGAAGGCCTGGGTCAACGTGTTCACATCTGCCAGTCCTTTACATAACAGTCCCTTCTGACACCTCTGGGCACAGACCTGCAGTAGTTAAATCTTTACGGCCCATCCAGTCCCTGCTTTCAGAAAATGTAAGGGGAGTTGTACTGTTGAACACTGATGAAATTTCAGGTAGTGCTTAAGTTCTCCCCCCTCCATGCTACCTACATTCCAACATTTCACTAATTTGAATTGCTGATCTATTTAAAATGTAAATTGCTGATCTATTTAAAAGGCTACAGCAGGAGCACAGTTTACATGGAGATCCAGCTGGGATGGAGGGTCAACACTCAAGTTCAGTGTTTTCTTTCTAAATAACTTGGCTGCTAGAACAACACCTCAAGGATTTGAATTTAGTAGATCAAATTTTCTTCTCAGTACATCCCCACTGACACCACTTAGGTCAATGGACCAGCTTGTGATCTCAGTTAAATCAGCAGGTATTGGGAGTAACATTACAGAGACTAGTGGAACTATTCCAGATTTATATTGACGCTAATGAGCCCAAATCTGGTCCAATGTATTTGCAGAGATAGAAATCCTCAAGTAAAATGTACGGCCCTGCAGACTTTTAAAATCTTTGAATGCTAAAAGAATAAGAGATTAAAATTTATCCACTAACCTATACCAGACTAGTAAAACCTGTGAGTGTTTCTGGGTAGATGCAAAAAAAAAAATATATTGATCATATCAGATAAGCTACGTGAATGCTCAAGTTATGAGATAGAAATTATTTTTAAAATGTTGTAGTTTAACACAATATTTTGAGATGAGAAGAATAATGCAAGGTTCCAGCCTTGTAAAGACTGGCATACACTACTTTTGTTAGTGGCACCAACTTTCCATTTACTTTATTCATGTTTTATTTATCACCTACATGATTCTTTTTAATTCTGTTCCCAAATACCTGCCAATTCCTTTCTTTTCACTCTTTTCACCTAAGCTTCTTTGGGATTCATCAGCTTTTTCAGAGAATATTTCAGAAAGCAAAGGTTTTGTTCATTGCTTTTTTTTTTCATTGTATGCATAAAGGGCAGTATGAAAATTTTGTAGTTGATATGCGAGAATTCTGATTACCAAAATCAGAAAATATTGATTCTTTTTCAATGTTTAATGTGATAGAAGAGACCTCCCCCATTTTATCTCATTGGAAACATCTGAATGATAAAAAGTGATAGCTAGCACTCCAACAGCCAAGCTCCCAGTGTTAATACTTGTGGGATGCAGTTGTAGAACCCAATATGCCATTAGAAACAGAAGTATGAACTGAAGAACCACCAGAACACCCCCTGGCTCCTCCAGCATTAGTGAAGCTCTCTAAAGGTCCTGCCCATTTGGGAAGGAGAGTGGAATCCCCTATAAATTGCCTTCCACCAAATTGAATCCTTTCTCCATGTGTGAAGAATGATGGTCTGGAAGTGTGGGATAACAAACAGCAGGAAAGATTTTTTTTGTAAAATGGAAAACAGAGGAAAGGAGAGATACAGCAAACATATATATCTAAGCTGTCCTGTCCCTTTCCTTTTGAATTAGATAAGAACAGGGAAAAGAGGGAGGAGGGCAGGGAGAGAGACTAGGACAAGGGAATATGTGAAAGATTAAGAAAGATTTCAGTCCCTCGGGGATCCATCTAAAGGAAGATGTTTCCTACCTCCCTGCTCCGGGAGTCCCATTTCTTGGGGTTTGCTTGCTTTTTTTTCTTTTTTTTTTTCCTTCTTCTTTCTTTCTTTTACAGTTACATCTGTGATTCAATGCTTCAGGCTCAGCTGTATAAACCGCTACAGGTTTTATGGGAATCGGTGGAGCTGTGCTCATTTACATTACATGAGGATCATACCTTTCTACCTGGTATTTAAACTGAAATACCAAACTACTGGTGATATAATTTGTACAAGGTTTCTATTTCTGTTTTAGCCAGTTTCTGGGATGAACTAAGAAAAAAAAACAAAAAAGCACAGAGAGAGATCTTTATTATTATCTCTAATAAGAATCTGAGCTCCAAACTTGTTAGTATGTGACTGTGCATAAAATTAACTTGATGTGTCTGTTAGCAGCTCTGGCTGAAGTTGTGCATCATTTTATTCTGCATACATATTTGTTTTCAGTCATATTTACAGGAGTGCCTCTATCCTGATGCTTCAGTTAACTGTTACTTTGAGGAAATAAACAGAGGTGAGGGTCCAGTCACCTTCAGCTGTTGGAAGTTAATAAGGTGTTAATGAAACATTGGCAAATAGCAGCAGTTTAGCACTTGGTTGACACTTGATTTTAAAAAGAGACAGAGTGTAAATAAGCTGTGTTTGCAGTGAAAATTAAAAAAGTGGGAGGTGGGGGAACAAATAACACTCTCACAACTTACTGGTTTTTAGCAGGAAAACAGTTGATAGACCACATCACGGAGAGAAACTCACATGCCACAGTCACTGGCAGCAAACAATACATGATAGCAAAGGGGTCTGTTTTCATACATGTCTTTTTAGGATGCTCTTCTAAAATAAGGCCAGCAGATGCACCTAACTAGTATAAGAGGATGTTGGCATGTCTGCCTCCAACCCCTGGAAGTGCTCTGTGGGAATGTCTGGCCCATTTCAGATCACAAATCCTATGAACCTTTGTGGTTGCTCGTGAGGGATGGGCAATCCTGTTCTTCAGGGCACCAAAAGCTGTCAGGCAGCAGGAGCTCTGTTGTTCCTGATGCATTAAGGACAACAAACCCTATCTTGAGAAGTGGTAGCACTCTGAAGATTTATCATCTTCTGTGTCCTGTAGCAGGGCTGTGGAAGTGATCTCTGGAATTCAGGGAAGAAGTAATTTGAGCTTGATATGTGTCAGGCAGCTCACCATGAGGTAGTACAGCATCATCCTGAGTGAATCTTTTTTTTTTTTCTTCACCACTCCCATTACAGAAGTGTGTCCTGGAGATGGTATAGCCAAGCTCTACCTGTTATCCTTCTTCTAGCTTGGAAGGAAGAGGAGGATGTTGATGGAGCAGGAGCTTCCTGGGGGTGGGAGTGGAATTAAACCAAGGTAGCTCTAGCAGGCTAGCACTTCAGAGATATCTGGGAAGAGCATTAGCAGCTGTGTTTCAGAGAGACTTCTTGGACTAGGGATCATTGCCATTGCCACCTAGAATAGATCTAGACTCAATAGGAAGATGCACAGTTGTTAGTGATGCTCCGAGGATTTTCTGTTTGTGCCATACATTCAGAAAGATTCCTTGATAAAATGTTGTACAACAGAAGAGCAAATGCCAAGGCAATTAAAAAAAGGGAGATACCCTGGGGATATCACTTTTTCTGCAGAGTTACAAAGACGTTGTTTGTTTTGCGGGTGAGTAGTGTGTGTGAGTGATGTTTCCTTGACAGGCTGGAGAGATTGGTGGGTTCTAGCAGATTATCAGCCATGTCTGAAATTACTTCAGCAGTGGGAAGTTGTTATAGTTAGTAACCTGAGTTACTTGATTTATTTTTTTTCCCCCTGTTCTCATGTGTCACATTCATTCACAGCAGCCCTTGCTGTAGTGTACCTTACCAGCATAAGGCAGCTCCTTTGGCACACATACTGTATAATAATAACTTACAGCACATTACAATTGCAAATTAGAGTTAGCTTTAATTTAAAATGTAAAAATTTCATTTTCCTGAGGTAAGGATTGTCAGAGGAATAAACCTGTGGGTGTAATATACACAGGGGTATTAGCAATTCTGAAGTGTTGAATAAATGAAAGACACAAAGCCTATATTTTTGTGTAGGGTAAATAATGCCACACATAAATATTGAAGTATTGAACATAAAACACTCTATGCAAAAATATAGACTTTGTTTGCTCGATTCTCCCTGATGTGTTAGAAAAGCCTTAACCCAAGGGTGACTGTAAGTGCAGTCTTTAAAACAAATTCAAGTGTTGTATGTTGCCTATAATTTTCTCTATTGAATTACTGTCTTATTTTCAGTTTGAAGCAATATATTGTTCTGTTTATGAAGATTACAGCATAGTGGGTATCTTTTTTGATATCAACACGCTGTGAGAAAAACATCTTACAATATGCTTGAAGTAATCTGTGAGTTTACACTTCCTAAATGAGACAGAATCCCACATATCTTGAATGTATTTCCCAGTAGTGCTGGAGTTTGGCCTCAGTCAGAGTCAGGATGTTGGGCAGGGCATAGGAGGTGTCCCAAGTTGACTGTGAAGCAGCTTGGGTACCTGGCCACTCTCACACTGGGGATTTGGGGTCAGGGTTTCCCCTGGTCAGGCTGGCAAAGAAAACTGAGAAACCTTTTTCTTCCTTTGTAATATATGGTCCATTTCCTAGGATGATCCATTTTTTTCACTAGTTGCTATTATGAGGACATAAGACACCAGGAGGTGCACTTTGACTTCTTCTGTTCTCTTCTGTCATAGCGTATTTGAAGCTTTTGGCCTTTTATACTAAAGGTCCAGTTTTGTTGTAGGATGTCAAGGCTCCTTTTGTAAAAGGGCACAGAGCATAATTCCTATGATGCTTTTGTCACAACAGTGTATTTGTTTTAATGACAACTAAGTCACCTTTAGCAAAAGCAATTGACCCTTGGTGATGGACTGACTTTCTTTGCCATCAAAGCGTGGCATATTTGTTTTGCCATTAGTGCAATAATACCAGTACTGCTTTTTTTTTTTTTCTCTCTAAGTATTGTGCTCTGTGTATCCAAGATTTATAAATAAAGAAAAAAAAAATAATAATAATTAAAAAAAGCATGCTCATTAGTTAGAACATAGAAATCTGAGTGAAGAATCTTTTGCAGATAGAATTTTCATCCTGTTTCTCCTTGTTTGGCATTGATATTAAAGAACATGAGCTCTGTTTTCTTCAGATCCAGGTCAGTGCAGCAGAATATTGTGTAACCACTTGTAAAAGGAGTCAACTGAGGGCTGTGAAACAAGGAGAGAGAGAAGATAAAGCAAAACCGCTAAAATTTATGGTGTAGCAGAAAGTAAAAAGAGGACTAAAATTAACAGAAAGAGCGAGCACTAATATTTCCAGAAAGAAATTATTTCCTCTGGGATATTTTAAAGCAAAACCAAAAAGTAACAAGAGTAACACCTGAGGATGATCTGCAATATGATTATGCTGGGAATTGCTCTTTGCTCATAAAGATTGAAAATCTGAAAATGACCAATTTGGATTAATCAGGAGCTAAGAAATTACTGCAGACTTCTGCTTGATTGCAGATCTTGGGGAAGATTATTCCAGATGTAGCTTCTCCTCAACCCAGAAAACCAATATTTTCCTAGGCTGGGGCAGGATTCTGTCTGAGATTAAGACATGCATATTTGGGTACCAAAATCTAAGTGCCTTAATCCAAACCAAGTCTAAACAGACACTCCATGGCTATTCCAGACCAATGTTTCATTTTCACTTATGCTCATTGAACAGAAACAGTCCTCTCCAGAGGAACTGACATCCCCACCTGTAGTCAGGACTGCAGGCTAAGTGGGGCAAACCTCCTGGATATGATCAGGTGACTAATTTAGATTAGCCACGTAAGTAAATTCGATTAAGATGACTTCTACCTCTAGCCTTTAAAATTCACTTTTCAGCTTTTCCAGATTCCTGTCAGTCCTTGGGGAGTGTCTTTGAAAAACAGGTTGTCCCCTGTTGACATATATGATTTTCATACCACGAGGTGGTTTACAGAAGCATTTGGTGGGCAGTATGGCACACTGTCCTGGGGGTAGATTTCAGCTTGTGAACAGACTGGATATGCCAGAATTTCAGTTTCTGATCTGGGCAGCTCTGGAGGAGCTTATGGCCTCACCTTGCTGAACTGCCACTAGTTGGTTTGCAGTGTGCAGTGGAGAGTGGTTGCTTTCCATGCTTTGATTGGGATTTCTTTTTTATCTTTTTTTTTTTTTTTTTGAGCAGTATCTAGAATGTACTGCTTATTTTTTTCCCTGTTACACTGTCTGCAGAATTAGCTTTTGAGCACTCTTGGGGTGGGATCCTGTTTGCTGTGGCACGTGGTTTGCAAATACAACTTGCATTCAGTTTGCAGGGTGCCAAGAATTTATTACAGGCTACTAGACTGTCTGGGTAGCTTGTTTTGGATTTATAAATGTCTTGCACAGGCCCAGCATGCCCATGCATACATCAGAAATGAGGAGAGGAAGGAAGGCAGATCTGGACAACTGGGCCAAGTTCCTAAACTGGCAGTGAAGCAAAGGATGTCAAGCCCTTTCTCCCCTACATAATAGTATCTTGTGATTTCTCTCCCTGTGGACAGTTTGAAGTTTACATGGGTGATTTTCTGATGGATAACTGTTAGGATGCTCCGATTCCAAGCAGCTGGACCACTAAAGTTGGAAGCTCTGTTTAACTGCATTCTCCATGTCTAGAACAATAGTCATTCTGTTATGAAGCAACAAGCATGACCGTGCACAAAGGGTTGAGTCCTTTTTAATTAGGTGCTCCCATGATGATTATTTTCCTGGCGTACAAAAAAGGGAAATTAGCCTATGCGTAGTTTGCCTCCAAGCACTCTTCAAGGGTTTCATTTAATTTGTCAGTGATACAGAAAGAGCAGTAATTTCTTAGGAGATATTTATCTGGAGGGAAGAAGGTGGCAAGTAGTTACCCTGGCCTGTGAAGTGCAGGTGTTCCTTAAGTGTACCCTGACATAAATCTCTTAGGTTTTTTTAATCTCTCTGTTTGTTTGCTGCTCTATTCAGGAGCAGCTGAGTGTTACACAGCAGGGATATCCACCTGTGGTCACTGGGGTAGATATGTCATAAATGTTCCTGGAAGCTCATTAAAATAAATACAACTTCCAACCAACTATTGCTTGCTATTAAGCAACTTTGCTTTTGAGGATTATTTAAAGAAATTCCTCAGCCAATGTTTTACTACATCAAGAAATTACTTTTTTTTCCCATGTAATTCTCTTATATATCACTAGAAAAAGGACTGGTTGTGCTCTTTTTTAGAAGTGACAGAATGTCATCTATAATTACAGAAAGACCTTGCTTCCTTAATAGGCTGCAACTAGAGCTTAAAAAAAAAAAAAAATCAAAAAGCCACCACCCCCCAAAACCAAACAACCCCCCCCAATCAAAAGTCACAACTTAGAAAGCTTGAAACTTTGCTCTGCAGTATGCATTACTAACTTAGTGGTCATTCAAAACACTGGCCATATAAAACACTTCTTTTTACTCTTTCACTTTTTTTTCTCAGTCTGACTGTCTGGTTCTGGTTTTCTGGGACAAATTTTTTACACTTATACTTCTTAAATCATTGGGATGCATTACAGCAAAAGCATGCTTAGGTCAAAAAGGGAGTCATATTCCAAAATAGCTACACTTTGCATTTTGCTGACCTGTTTCTTGGGATTGTTTTCACAGCTTCCTCCCCTTCAAATTTTTTTTTACTTCTAAATTTCAAAAGCCTTCATTATGACTGCAACCATTTACAGTAAGCTTTAGCACACAGAAGCAGCTACCTTGGGGGTTTCTGAGCTGAAGGCAGTTATTAATATGGCAATGATTTTACCTGTTGTCTTCTTTGAAGATGAGAATCAAGGCACTGACCTCATGCAGTTAGATTGGGAATTAGATAGGAGTTTGAAGTGCAGAAAAGCCCCTGGTTTATATCACCTTTCTCTTGGTTGAAACTATAACCCCCGTATTTCTATACAATTCAAAGTATATTTTAGGATTCCTGATAGATGCAGAAAGATTTGCCAAAAAGGATTTGCTATGTTAAAAAACCAAATATATTATATAATACAAAATAATTCTCCTGGGTTTTTTGTTATTTGTAATAAGGTAATAAAATCCAAACGATTCAAACTGAAAGCTCAGAGTGCTTCTTTACCATGTTTAAGTTTGATGAAAGGTGTTACTCAGGGATTGAATGGCATTAATTTTAAGGCTTTTTGGCATTCGGTCAGACGAGAATAATGATGATTTTGTTTAAATATAGATGACTGTATCTATATTTCACTGGAAAAATAATACCAAAGAGAAGAATAGAAGCACGAGGTATTAAAAATTAGGGCAGAGTTATGACCAACCCTTTGAGAAAGTGCTCAAGGTGGTTCTTAAAGGCAAACACCCACAGATACCAAGAGGGTGGCAGCAGTTAGGTCCAGGCACAACAGACTTTATCAAAGACAGCTTGGAGATAGGATTCTGCATGTTCTGGAGACCCAGTGAGGTCTAGCTGTTGCCTTTCCAGCTGGAGAACTCTAAGCAAAGATATCAAATGGAAATCAGCTGCTCTTGCAGTTATATAGGCTGAAGGTTTTCTGTACTCAGGCCATGACATAGCGTGCAACATGTAGTGCAGATCTGGCAGTGTGATCAGTCCATACCATAAATTACTCATTGTGTTGTGTCATTGCTCTTTTCTTCCTATAAAAGGTAGCTTCCCTAGCCACGCTTAGTTCATAATGGAAAATTTGGTCAGCAAACAGATATTGGAAAAGAATATTTGTCATTTTGATATTCAAATAATTAATTTTCAGCATATGCTATATTCCAGTGGGGAATAACAAGCTGCTGTGTTTGAGGATGAATGCATAAACCATTCAGGAACTGTTTGAAAATAATTAAGGAAATAAGATGCCTTCTGTATATAAAGTGGGCTTTTAATTATAATAGAAAATAAATTCTTCAGAAATCATTTGTAAGATAACTTATTTCTCAAGTGTGTTTTGTCAGGGTTTTAGTGTATCAGATAGCGATCACTTATGGTGGAACAGAATTACAACACAACACATTATACAGGCCCAGCAACCTCAGCTCAGCTCCCATCCAAATTTAGCAGTGCGCTGAGAAAGTTTTGGAAGAGTTCAATCTGCATTCAAGTGCTTTTGTGTGCCAGATGTTAACAATATTGCATCAGAGGTGGAGAAACATACTGTTATACTGAACCAAAAAATCCTGACCGAAGGAGGTTGATAGGATGGCATCCACGAATGTGGGAGTGTCAGAAGCACTTACTCCCCTTTGCAGGAAGGTGGTGGAGCTTAGACAACGTTTTGTTGTTTGTTTTGTTTTTTTTTTTTATGATGGCTTTAATCTTACTCTGGCAGGACAAAGAACATGGTGTTAAGGTTGTGAGCAAGTTTTGTCAGAAAGTTTAAATTCATTTGGACTGGGAAAGTGAACAGCTGGATTAGCTCTGTGTATCATATGGCTACTGCAGTTTTTTGCTTCACTAGGCTTTATAGGAACAGGTTCGTCCATGTTCCATTTAGCAAGATCTGATGGTGAGGTTCATGCTGTCACCAGTGCTCATGCCTGTGGGGAGAACTGGTGCTTCTCAGAGTGTCAACAACTGGAGTACAATCCTAAGGGAAGACGACTATGGTTTTAGGTTCCTCCTTGTTCATTTGTGGGGATATGACACTCCACCCGTGAACTCCCAGAGACAGCTGTAAATGACAGTCCTTGTGGGATCTGGAGGTAAGATGTTGGAAGTTCCTGGCATGAAAGAGCAAGGAGGCTTGAAGGTCCCAGCATCATCCAGGGAAGAAATACTCAATTCCCCAAGTTCCAAATCATGTTGCAGTGATATTTTGGTGTTTCATATGATATAACTGTAGCAAGGTCTAAATGTTTCTGTGGCTGGACTTTCTACTGAGCACAGGAGGCCCCCCACACTATATATCTCATCTCTTACTATGAATATTGCATAATTGCTTACAAAGAGTCATAGAATAGTTTCTGTTGGAAAAGACCTTTAAGATCATCAAGCCCAACCATTAACCCAGCACTGCCAAGTCCACCACTAAACCACCCTAAGCACCACCCATCTACAGTCTTCCAAATACCTCCAGGGATGGTGACTCCACCACTTCCCTGGAAAGACAGGAGGAATTCACAAGATGTCATCCTAAATTACAATCTGTGGATTAAGGTGTTTTCTCAGGAAGTTGAAGGTAAAAAGGTAGATACCTTGGATTTGGCATGTGAGATACCACTCGTGACTGTGAGAAGGTGCAGTATTGTGTACAATAGCTGGTTGTATATCACAATTGCATGCCCATCACCTGGAAGGTGGTGTAACACTAGTTAGCAGAGCATCACAGAAGGTGTCTCTGAATATCATCTAGTCCACCCTGCCCCTAACTCCAATTTTGGGAATAATTTTACAGAGCAGAGAGTGAGTCCCATCTAATATAAAGACTTCTATGCTTTGGAAACCTCTAAACCTGTGCTACTGTGATAGCCAGTATGACCTTTGCATATATACATTGAAAGCAATTACACTAAAATTTCCCCCTTGAAATATGCCTGATTCTTTTTAATTCTCTGTCTGGCTTAGAAACTGGTGAAATATTTGCAATTTCTGTAAACTGCCCTTTGCAAACAACTTCTTTTCTACAACTGTGAATCTCAAGCTGTATACAAAGCCAAGGGTATAGCACACAGTTTGCATTAAGTAGCATTTGATTAGGTGGTAATAACATTAATTGACACCCAGAATCAGTTGGCTCTAGGTGATCTGAAGCAATAATGCACTAGAGCTTCTAACTCTGCTTTAAGTCAAAATGCTCCCTCAGCCTGGGGAAAGATGCAGGTGTTTGGGATAAAAGAGTGTTTTGTAAATGAAGGACTTGAACACTGTGATTCCACTTGATTACTCTTCTGCTGTTGCTTAATGTAAAATGATTATTACCAATTTTCTTCTGTGTTTTAAAAGTATTAGAAAATTAAACAGCAAACCTTAAAGATAAAATGTGACCCAAATACTTAAAAAATAAATAAAATAAAATCATTTCAAAGCATAGAAGAAAAGGGAAATTAAATAACTACAAAATAATTTAGAAACATTCCTGATTGAAAACAGTATCTATTACTGAAAGCTCTGATTATAAATGACTAGTTCTTGATTACCTTGCTTGCCTTTGTGACAATGAACCCTAAAAACATTGCCCTTCCCTGAAAGATTGTTTCATCTTTGTGGATTAGGGTCTTCACGGAGCTAGAATATTTGTATGCAGCTGGCAAAGCAAGTGTTTTAGTGAATGGTAATTGTTCCCCAATTCCCACAAATCCTTTAATAAACTATAGGCTTTTTTTTAAATTTTATTCTTTTGTTGTTGTTGTTGTTCTTTTTCTTTTTTTCTTTTTTCTTTTTTTTTTTTTTGAGGATCTCTCTTACATTTCATTAACAACTGAGCCATTGCTGAATTATACTTGATACAGTCAGGATTTAGGCTTTGGCAAAGATTGTACTCAGCAGCACTGATTGAGGGAGTCTTAGTGCTCTAGTAGTTTTGCATCTTTGGGAAAAGGAAAAAAAAAATGAGGAAAAAAACCCAATGAAAACCTCTAAAATTGTGTACACTATATATGGCCAGGGAGAATATAGGCATAAAATACAACCTGACTTTGTTGTGAGATTACAAGTGTGCATTTCATGTCTTATTGCATTCTCAGAAAAATTCCTTGTCATGCATTTTTTTAAGGCCCAGGACCACAAAGTTGTCAGAGATACTTCATTGTCAGTGCGTGTGCAGTAAGTAACAGAGCCAGAGCCATCCTGCAAGACCAGGAAGGTCATCTGCAACTAGAGACCACAGCATTTAGTCCCTCCCCAAGAGCCTCTCTTCTGGTTTCAGGCAGATTATTGCATGGTGTGGTCAGGCAGTAAAGCAGGGGATACAACTGTAGTGCTCGTGTGGGTGTGTAGTTTGCAGTTCATGTTGTACCAGTGGGGTGTCTTCCTACAACGAGGTGAAGGAGAGTGGGAATAAACACATTTTCCCTCTTAAATATATGCACTATATTTGCCTATGGTCAAAATGATTCTTGTTAATTCTGTGCAAGCCTTTGGTGTACTCAGTTGTACCCAAGAATAAAATTGGTTTCCGTTATTACAAAGATAATTAATGAAGAGACACGCAGTGGGTAAAGCTGCACATGAAATGAAGCAGCATTTAGACACGTAGATTAGTATTTCTTAAGCTGTGGTATTGGAACATCCATGAGGTTTCTATGGGCAAATCATTTGTAAAACACGGAAGAGAAATGTGTAGCATAAACACAACAAAGATCTGATTCTTTTCTTAAAGACTATTATGCAGTTTACATAGCTTGCAATTTCCAGACAAAGAGGGGTTTTGTCAGGCAGGGAACAATGTGCATTGCTGCAGGCATGAGAAAGGAGAGCTGCATTTGGAAAGTATTACAATTATAATGGGAGTAGATTACGAAGCAGATAATTAATGGTAGGGATACAGGATCTTCCCTTCCCACTGGGATTCATTCTCACTCTGTTGGTGTAACTTATAGCCCTGAGGAACACTCTTTTTAGTTTCAAGGCTCTCTTTTATAATCTCTAGGTCTTTTAGTGTTTTATTGCATTGGTCACAAAGGTTCAAGGAGGTCACTCCAGAAGATATTCTCTCCAAGGGATTAAATTGACTCAGAGGAACAAAGTAATTTGGAAGAGTTTTTGCAGAAGCCTTCTTCCACCTTTAAACTACAAAAACCCTCCACTTCCACTCCTGCAAGGCCATTTCTGAAGTGCTTCACTCATGGTTTGTATCATGCTTCCTTCAGGAAGATCAGAAAACAGCTTGTAAATCGAATTTGACTTCAGAGTTATATCTAAGCAACGGAAACAGTACATTGAAAAAATATGATGGGAAAATTATTCTGAATGTTGAAATCAGTTATTTGTATTATTATTGATTAATTCGGCATTGCTTTTTCTATTCAATTACATTAAATCATATGATTTTATCTTCTGAAGTGTCTTTTGTTATAAAAAGTACAATTTTGGGTGGAGAAAACTAATCTACAAAGGATGATGCTTCCACTATTTTTTAAAATTTTTTTTTTTTTTGTGTCATTCCAATAGTATAGGGTAGACCAGAAGCTTGGTCTGAGATTTAATCCTGGAACACATCAAAAAGTTGCTGAGAATAATTATTCACAAAGACTCAAGCAAGCAACACAAACATTGCAAGCAGAGAAATCATTCTTACATTTCAAACCTTTAAGCTCTCTGGTCAACTATATAAACAATGAACAAGAAGCATAGATTAGTGTATTCTTCAGATTATCTGATAAAGATTGTTCACTTAGTGTCTGACCTGTAAATAGAAATCCCCCAATTAGTATGCTAAGCACATACATACCAACAAGAGAGGATTTGTATGTGGAATGCAGCATCACCTTGAAGTGCTTCAAAGTTACACAGAGTCATCAGAACAGTAACTCAATGTACCATCAAAGCAGTAACCATCATAGCCTTCCTATAGCAATATGTAAATAATTAGGGGAAAGCCATCTGTAATGCATTATGAACAAATGTGTTCTGGATACTGATCTATAATGGACACATATATGAATGTATTTGCTGTGTTGAGACATGCCATGCTGTATATACTGCTAATGTAAAGGAAAACTATTTTTAAAGCATTGTTCATTTGTATTTTTTCTATGTCTGCTCAAGCGTTTCTGCACTTTTGTCTTAAATATTATTAAAGTTAGCCTTGATTATGTGAGGAGAAATAAATCTTTCAGGAGGCCAACTGATGTAGGTAAAAAGGCTTTTATCTAGTCACTCATCACCTTTTGGTCTAACACGCATGGATATTGTCCATTCGATTCATGGATTTCAGTGTAGACAAAAAAAAAGAGGAAAAGTTTTATAATTGCTGATGTTGCTGGAAGAAAAGGGGTGTATATTCATGAAGTGGGCTCTGTAGTTTGATGATTTGCGTGATATGAACCTTAGAACATCATTAAAACACAGCCCTGCTTAGAGAAACATGCTGAACATATCACTTAACAGGAAAAGAGAAAATATTATTGATTCTATAGTAAAATTATATATGCAGGCATTTCAGATTGAATCATGTTTAACTCATACCTATTTTTATGTATCTTGCAGAAGGTTTTGTGCAGTTCAATATTACTGAAAAAATAGCAATTCTACAGTCAAGCTTAGGGCTTGTGATATGGTAAAGATTGGATAGTGTTGAAATCTATAGGTAATATCTTAAATGTGCTTGTCATTTGTGTTTTATGATCAACAGGTAGGTCTAGTTTGAGTCCTCAGATAGTGTTTTTCTTTAGCAATGTTAATAGAGTTTTTTTGGAAACAATATTATTGTAAAATTTTGCATTTCTGAGTTTTTTAACCTACAAGTTGTGGGGTTTTTTTAATGAAAAGGAAACAAAACTTCATTTTGATAATAATAGAGATAGAAAATCCCTAGTAGGATAGAAAGTATGTGACAGGCATTTAGGAGAGAGAAGCTCCTGCTCCAGTGCTTCCATGGATGAAGTTGAGGAAAGAGGACAGGGAGAGAGGAAGAGAAACAACTATAAGTATCATTGTGTCATATATGGAAAAACTACATGGGAAAGAAATTGGCCAGCACAAATTCATTCAGGGAGACTTCAACATAGCCAAGAAGCAAATCATGTGTCTGGTCCCAAGTCCTACCACAGGTTCTTAAGCACAAGAATAGTCTTCCTTCCTCAATTGCAAATTAATAATAGCATTCTGGAATTATAATTTCACTCAACTTTGTTTCCTGTTGTGCTGGCTGGTGTTTTTCAGTGTATCTGGTATCTTGCCTCTTCTTTTCCATTAATTGGTTGACATTTGATTAGCCACCAGTCTCCCAAACAACGGGGAATTTTGTATTTGAGCAAGCTGAGGTGAGAATTGACTCCAATATAAGTCATTTGAGTGCAGCTGAGCTGGTGATTCAAGGTGTTAAGTACTTACTGAAGACTGTTCTTATAAATTAGGTCAGTGTGTGTATATACAGCTATGTAGTCTGAATTAATACACTTAATGCATGTTCTGTATTTTAACAGAGCTGGACAAAGGAGGTACAGTAAGGAGCCAAGTAACTCAGTGTAAACCTAACTGCCCTAATACCAATGGGACAAAATTATCTGCATATTTACCTACGGCATAGCCAGACTGTTGTTTGCTTTTGTTTTGTTTTGCTTTTTTTTTTTTTTAACTTGCACATTCATCTACCCTGAATGTGAAAATGAAGAAGTGAGGTAACGTGGGACATTTGATTTGTTGCTGTGCTGTTGCTTCTTTTCAGCAACTATCTTCTTTCTTCTCTCCCTCAGCCAAAACAGAATTGAAGACACCTTATAAGAAAAGAAGTTCTACAAATGCCTGCCCTGTTCCCTAAGAAAAAAAAAAAAAACTGCCAATTTTTATTTTGTTCTTTATATATATTTACCTATAGCAAAGTGCTACAGTTCACTGCTGGCTAGTGTTGAAAAAGACTAGTTATGGTCTGTTTCTTTTTATGTTTTGCACCCTCTGCAGTGTCCTTTTACCACCTGAAAATTTACTGCATGGCAGAGAAACACAGATCCTGTAAATATGAAACAGAGTTTGCAACGTTTTGGAATCAGAATTCTTTAGCACAAAAGCTTCCTGTTTTTCTAGCATTATAGGAATGAGAAGAGTCCATAAATTTGTAAAGCAAGTCGTTAGCTGAAATGTCATATGTGCTGTACTGGTCATGCAAATTTAAAACCTGATTTGCAGGCATAAAATGTTATCAATTGAGGCAGACTATTATGTAATACCTAAAGTAACTGCTAACCTTGCATTATTCTGAACCACATATTTATTAAAGAAACACAAACTGAGCTCAAGTTTGGGTTTTTTTTTTTATGTTAAATTTACAAAGGGGATCAAACTGACAACTCATCAATCGTAGCTTGTAAAAATGTATAAAAGGGACGGGAGAATAAATAAAAGAGGAGGGGTGAGAGGTAAACATTGTACTGTGCAGATTGGTTATGCTTTATTCTGGAGCAAACGTCCAAATGAATTATAAATGTGGTAGCTCAATAATAAATGGTGGAGCAGGAGGGTACAAGCAATAAAATTAGAGTGCTCTGTATTTTAGTTAAGTGGGTGGTGCAATGTGGTAATAGAAATCCGTTACCTACATCCTCTGTTTTAATGAACGTTGCTTCCTTATACTGCTGTCGTGAATGTTTCTCATTTCCAAGAAGACAACAGAGTATGTTACTATGAGAAAAAGTTATGCTCATTTAACTGCGAAGCTGCCACGATGTCATTCTTAATATATACATACACACACATGCATATGTATGTATATAAGGCATAAAGTGATTAAAATGTCCCTGAACCCATGCGTACAACTTCCTTTTTGCAATATTCATTTCATCTATTGCAGAGAAATGCTGTTTAATTTGAATGAGACGGTGAATTTTGCAAAATGAGGAGGTAATAGCATTTTACTTAAACTTATGGCATGGCTGTTCATATTGTATGGTTCAGGAACAGTTTCTTCATAATTAAAGTGTCAAAAAAACACATTTGGATCAAGAATGATGAAATTTATTCAGGATGATTTGTTAAAGAATAATAACTTAGAATGTTCTCCCTTTAAACAGAACTGTTTTGGGCTCTCTCATCAGTTGTCCAGGGTTCTCATTTCCTTTTCTTGTTACCCATGGAAATGAACTTTTTTCTTACAATATTTCCTTTATTTCCATGTGCTCTGCATATTATATACATTTTATGAGTCAATTATTGGAGACTGCTGTTTTCTGTGAATACTGGTAAATATCTTTTAAAACTTCCTTGAGTCAAAAAGAAGATGTAACAATTTAACTCTCCAGAACAATGGGTATCATCAGTGGAAGTCCAAATTTTTACAGTAATGTGGAGACTTCCAGGAATCCAAGTTGAGAAATGTGAACTTGTCAGCATGTTGAACTTGACTCCGTGGTATTTGGATAATTAGTTCACTGCTGAGCACGGGATGGTACCCCTGGCGTTGATTCACTAGTCATTAAATAAATGGATAAGTGCTCAGCTGAATCGGGGCCAGACAAGTGTAGAAGCATGCTGGGGTGAAAGAAAAGGTTTGATTTTTTTCTTCCTTAGAGGGTAACAAATCTGAAATAAATCAGGAGAACTATATGTATAAAGAAACAATAGCAAGAAAGAGGATGGACCAAAAGGTCTTACCTGAAAGTAAATTCAAATTATGTGTTTAGAACAAGAGTGTTTGTTCTGGTGAGATGGAATAAATTTGCTTGATCTTAATTTTTTGTTGTTGTTGTTGTTGTTAAATTGCTCACTGGGGTCGTATATAATAAAAGTGGGATTAGCTGCACCTTAATAGCTATCTGAAAACTGTCTAGTCTGAGCTTCTTTAAGCAGAAAGAGAGGCTTTTCTCTGGGAGCTGATTTATCCCATCTCAGGGTACATGCGGTGAATTACCCCAGAGACACTGCTGGGTGAGGGAGAACTAGAGGACTCTCTCTGATCAGACAGAAGTTGGGTGAAATAAAGATGATGCTACCTGGCTAAATATAAGACAAAAAAGATTATTACACAGGTGTCTATCTTGCCCAGCAGAATTAAGACATGAAATGGAGAAATTATGTTTACAATTTACCCCTGTGCCTGCGTGAAGCAGGTGTCTGAATGCAAGCCAAATAGCCAGCCCTTAGATCCAGCTTAATTTCTGGAGAATGACTGCTGTAGAAAAAGCTCCCAGTGTTCCTCACATTGACCTAGTTTTCAGGGTTATCTAGTGACTCTGTGCTAATGTGACCCAGTATTTCTTTGCTGTTAGCCCCCTGGTGCATTTAGCTTTTTTTCCTTTTTGTTTACCCTTGGTGTCTATACTCACCAGGCATCTAATCCTGCAAAGTGCTGAGTCCCAGCCAGGAGGTATGGACTATTTTCTCATCTAGTAGGAGTCAGGCTGCCCCATTTCTCCCAAGATTAGAATGGATGAGAGACAGGTAAGCATAAAGAGCACTGTAGCTGGCTTTAGGGTTGTACGCCAGCGAAGGTCAAGCATAATCGTGCAGTGAAAATAAAGCATTTTGAGTCATTTATTCCTTAAAAAGGTTTGTATCATCCATGCAGCTGCAAAGCCATAATGCTTTCATTAAAAGTCACATCTGTGCTGAATTAAAACAGGAGCCTTTTCCAGCCAAGGAGTATTTGTCAGGTTGAAAGTTTTTCTCTTAGCTCCTGAAGTTTTTTTTTCCAAAATCCAAGGGCTAAGACAGAGAGCAGACCTTGTCACGAGCTGGTACCGAGGTTTAAGTACATTCCTGCTATGTTATTCACCGTCTGGCTCCAATTTGGAGGTACATCTCCCTTGTGTTCACTTTATTAACCTACATATGACTAGCTCTTTTGTTTAATGTGGAAATTAAAAACTAGACTCTGGGCCCAAGAAAAGTAGTCTGAAAACTTCTGGTGGCACATTAACCACTTGCATGGAAAATTGGGTGGATAAATATCTGTTAAAAGATGTTTTTTGAGAGTAGGCATTTTTAGCTTTATGTGAAAAGACTTAAGCAATCATGAAATCTTAGTCCTCCCACACCCCCCATTTTTGAGCCCATTTACCAAATATCTACCAAAACTGACTTCAAAGATAGGAATTTACCAAATCTATGAAAATCACCAAGCACATAGAAGATAACCAAAATTAATACTTCCACTGAAAGTGCATCTGGAACGTGAGCCCAACAGCTGTGTACTGCATAACTGACCAACCAAATAATAGACATATATTCCTCAACTAGTTGCTGGATGCCTATTTCACAAAAAGCCACCCCATAGACTACTTCTGATTTATCCATCTGACATGTATTGGACCTGACAATAAGTAGAAGGACTTGAATGAGGAACTGGAGAAATGTGGAAAGGTCTGTGGGGGTTATAAGTATTTAAATCAAGAGCAACAAAGTTGGAGAAGTAACTAGGAAGAAAAGGATGGACAAGCTTTTAAGAATGTAAGTGACAGGTAAAGGTTCGGTGGGAGAAGAAGAGTAAACTAAATTTATACCACTTCATTGGTCAGTAGTCCCTGGTATTATTCAGTACTACTTCTGCTGAATTTTGTATGACTGAGAAAAAAAGTGCCTGCCTTCAATAGTTTTTATGGGTAAAATTAACAAAATTCCACAATTATTTTGGTTTTTAATGCCTACCATACAAAATAGATTTGTATATATTGTCTATCAGTTGATCTATCTATCTATCTATCTACCTGCCTCTCTATCTTAACACATGTATACATAAAAACCCCAAGTTCTTCTTCAATTCTTTTTAAAAAGGCCAACAAGCAAAAAGATCAGTTGTTTGTTTGTTGTGGGTGTTTTTGTTGGGTTTTTTGGTTTGGTTTTTTTTTTTAATGGTGACCTGGCAGTGCTGGGTTAAGAGTTGGACTTGATGATCTTGAAGGTCTCTTCCAACCAGAATGATTCTATGATTTTCCTTCCCTGCTTTGACATCCCACATCATTAATGCTGAAGTCTTTCCCAGTCACAGGATTCTACTGTTTTATTTTTCCCAGTAAGGACTGTCATCTCAGAAGAAAAGCTGTACAACTGTTCCTCCAGGATTTTGGCTGAGATGCTTCATGAGAGAAATATTTTGTTTGAAGAAGATATTTGGATATATTACAAACAATGTGAAGAGTTTCCCTCCACTGCAGAAGCAAAGGGGAAACCACCTCCAACTCTTTTTTTCATGAGAAGTAGCAGGTTTTCAGGATGTGTTTAACAGCATTGTGCTGGATACCATATCCTGGGGAGAAGTTCTGGCTCTGCAGAAGCTCACATTAATGCTCCTGCCAGGTCCTGCAAAGCTGAGTGTAGGCAGGACTCATGGGAGCAGGGAGGAGCTCATTTCTTCCTTGTGCTCTGAAGTTTGAGGGGGGCTCCCTCTGGACCCTGAGTCACACCAGGTCTGTGAAATCATGCAACTGCAGCTCTCCCTTCCTCTATGTTGAGGAATAGGGATCTTGTTTGCATTGTATATTTTTATGGAAATAAACTTAAGGAAAATGCCCCTGAAGGTAACCTTTGAGTAAGCTGTTCTCTCAGGGTTGATTGGTTAACCTTCTCCTTCTTTCCATTATTTAAAAGAGGAGGATGCAGATAAATGTGGGGGAAAGTAGTATTTTTTCTAAACAAAAGCAAGGGAATTGAAAAATATGTTGTTAAAAGAGAATTTCTGACTCAATCTGAGCTGTCTTTACAACCCTGCTCTTACCCTTGCTCAGTATTTCTCAGGAACAGGAGAGGAGATGAGCAGACACCGCCTGTGTTTCCTCCAGTAGATATTCTTGGGGTTGGTGGTGGCGATCAATACTGGAGCACACTTTCAGATTTCCAAGTTCCAGCCGTTGAGAGATTTTGAATTTCACTGTCAGGTGCAAGCACTAAGGAGGATAAAGGAATTTCATTATTGCCAGGTTACAATATTGTTCAGAACCCGCTGTCTCTGGAGGATGACTGAGCTCTCCTTCCTCAGAAATTAAAGACAAGACGGCTGCAGCAGACTACCTGAATTTAACAAGCTGAGGAAAAGCACATAGAAAATTCACAAGAAATAACATCAGTTAAACACTCAGATGCCTCTAAACTCCTAACAGTGGAAATCTGCATGCTGAATAGCTCAACATTTGTCTTATCTTAATGTTTATGGGTGGGGTTTTTTTTTAATTTTTCAATATATTTAATCTACCGAGCCTCTTGACCCAGGAAGATGTTATTTATTTAACAATAAAATTATTTTGTTTATGGCCACCTATCTCCTTATGCCTCTTATCACACAAGTGGAGTGGGGTGGTGAGGCAGGGGTAGCACTGTAATAATTACTTCAAAGAGGAGGAAATGCAGATGATCTGGAGATATTATTACTCATTGCCTTGGCATATTAGCCATTGCAAATAGATGGAGGGTGGATGCCGGTGTCTAATACAATGTTAGATGACGGAATAAAGTGTTGGTGAAGACTTGCATGAAATGTCTTCCTTCCCTGGCAAGCTCACCATGAGGAAAGCACTGGGTGTAAAGCTCCATGGGACTTTCCTTGTGGGTGTTGAAGCAATAATGCATTTCCCTACTTGGGTATCTGGCAGGGAGATTATGGGATTAGCTAACCAGGAGGTCAAGCAGAAAGGGGAACCTATCAGCTTGAAACCCAACTTTCCTTTAGGTTTGGGTGTAGGTTCGGGTCTCTTTCCTCTCTCAAGTCCCCAGCTTGTAGGTGGAACTTTATATATTTGAGAGCATTGGTTGTCAGTTAAAACTGGATGAAATCGGTGAGGTTGAAACTTACTTGGCAACAAGGGCGGATATTGCTTCTAGGATGGAGGTTACTTTTCCTTAGGTGCTAATAGTGCTTGAGCAGCACTTATGGGATAGATATTTTGAGAAACACCATCTAGACTGACCTAGCTAGGTTTGAATCTGACTGCAAAAATCCTTGGTTCTCAAACTAGCATATGTTTTCCCTGCAGCTCTGAGGGCAGGCACAGATTCCTCTCCTCACACAGAAATGCAGTGATATATCCACTTGCTTTATAGTTCTTAACTGTCATCTTCTGAATTGACCCTTGCTGGTTGTATGTATGTTGGATGGTTTCATTGAATGACTGGAGTTTACATTTCTAGACAGTACTCTGGACGCAGAGACATGATGTTCTCTGTACATTTCTATACCTCAGGCTGTACTTAACCACTGGCTTTCTCATAAGTATGTTTTTTAGCCCTGTTTAGTTTTCTTGAAATGAATTTTTATCTCAAATTACTGCATAACTAACAGTTTCCAGTAGCCTGCTTTAGAAAATAGCACACGCCCAACAACAAAGTAACTGCAATAGTAACAAAACCCCCTGTTCTTACTAGATTGCAATCTCAAACCAATCCACTTTGACTGTGGCTGTGGCAAATTGCTGTCTGAAAATGACTGCCCTATTCATCTGTTAATATTGTTAGAAAGAAAGCTACAACTGTACCTATCAGTGTAACTAAATTAGAGTAGGTTCACATAAGGCAGGCACACATAAAAATGTACTTATGAAACAGATGTATCCCTCAACAGGAAAATGACAGCAATTCTGATAAAATGCTTTTATTATTTACTTTCAACAAGTATCTATAGCTGCAGCTTGACTATTGTTGAATCATTTCAATAATCTTGTTATAGACCTGGCAATAAAAAGAGAAGCACTTCAGCACAGCGCAATGGCCTAGCTCCTGACATGTTCAGTGGCATGTCAGTGATATGGTGCTTTGGTTGGGTTTTTTTTAAGCTGTCGAAAGACACAGCAGCATTGCTTCTCCAGGCGGTTAACTGCCTCGAAGGAGAGCACAACCCTCACGTGGAAGGTGGCAGCTGGTGCAGGTTAAGCCCTGCCAGCAGGGATGGATGGTTGCTGTGCAAGGGAAGCCTTGGTTCTGATGGTACAGGGGTTCCACTCGTGTCTCTTGGAGGTAAACGTACAATGTGAAAGTTTACACTTGGAAATTAAAAAATAATTTTAGCCTTAAACTGAGCAAGTGTAGGTATCTCCAGAGATCTGCTTATTATATACCATAAAGTTTGTGGTCCACATGCAAATTCCTCTAAAACTAATGTCCAGAGGACCTCCTATTCCAAAACTCTGTGCATTTTAAAAATGAATGAAAAAGGAAATGGATAGTTAACATTTCTGTATTCACTGTCTTTCCAGGTTTCCATAGATTTTGGAAGAACTGGGATATGATAACTCACTATAGGCACAAAACACTGCAGTTTGCAAGTATAGAAGTATCTTTTGCTATCTATAGGGACACAGAAAAATACACCCAGTGACTCAAATAGAGTCATGCAGGGTGTTTGTGGCAAAGTAAGGAATACCTTTAATTTTAATCTGCTACAAAATAACATTGATTCCACTTCAAAAATGTGGAACAACTTATTTTTATATTTTTATTTTTCTTTGTTCTCAAACTTCCAGAACTAATCACATCTGAGCAGAGAATGAAGCTCAGATTTGCGTGTCAGCATTTCAGAGCAGGAGCTGAAAGTGTCTAAAAATGTTAAGTAGTGGATGGTATTTATGAGAAGTGATTTGAAATGCAAAATTTTATGTCAGAAAACTGTATTGATACTTCTGGTAATTGTTCCACGTGAATATTCTTTAGCAGAATATGTTATATTACAAGCTCTGGTAATGAAAGTGTTAAAGTTTCTGTAGAAGCATTGCTGTACTCTTGTATATATTATTCTATATAGTAAAAACTTTATATTTTAAATTTCTGAATGTTCAGGGCATGCACATTCTGTGAATGAAGCCTTAAACTTTTTTTTTTTGAGGGGGGTGGAATATTTAAGTGAAATTGGCTACATGACCCTTGCTTTTTATAATTGTTTAAAGTCAATTTGTCTTTTTTCTGTTATGCTCATATCTCTATTTTTAATAACTAATTCTTTTTACAGTTTGTTTTAGTATCTATTGATTGAGAAACAAATAGCTATATTTGAAAATAATTTCTGTTTAGAATTCCTAACTTTATGATACTTTCTCCCCTTGCTCTGAAACACACTTTGATCAGATTCCACCCAAAGGAGAATAATTATTCTGATAATTAGAAATAAATCCCATATTCCTTTTCTTTTTGTTTTCTTTTCATTTCAGACAATGGGAAGTGGGGGGGAAAAAAAAAATAAGTGCCCCATCAATTAAAAATGGAAAATTTTAATCTCTGCTATTCCAAGAAAAGAAATTGTTGCATTTTGAGCTGTTGCCTTCAGCAAGGACCCTGTGCTTGGATAGTTTGAACAGAAGTTAACAATCACCAACATCTTAGGCTGTTGACTAATCTCTTCCTATGCATGCTAAATGAGTTTCTGCCAAAATATTTCCAGCGGCAAATGAAATTCTTTTTAGAGAGCTCCCATTGCCTAGTTGCCCTGATCAGTCTGAGAGTCCCAAAGGGGTGGTTTGAATGGGGAGATTATAAATATCTCAGCATAACAGACATAACACTTACAGTGAAAAGATGGTGGGAGAAGAAAGGAGGGAGAGGAAATTGGGGATTTTGGGGGAAAGGTGTTTTTTTCCCATAGGGACTTTCCTCTTAACATGTGTCCAGCTGGTCCTGGCTCAGCTTAACCAAGGTTTCCATCTAGATCTCTTTTTCTAAAACACATGTACACTTCATCTTCAATTTTACCTGACTGATACTTCAAAATACTTCGAGTGCTATAAAGATGTTTTCTTTTAGTGACATGAAAATTGATTTCTGGTCAAACCTAATACTCTGAAATGCTTGCCCAAAGCCCATAAATGGAGAAGCCAATATTGTATCAGTGAAGGCTGGCAAGCGTCGGGAGAAAAGGTTTATTCATTCTGCCTACAAGAGCTATGTAAACAAAAACAAAACATTCTTTCAGGACAGAACATGAAGAACTGGCAAGCAAACAAAAGTGTAATGGAGAAGATTTCTAGGCCACCCAGCTGCTTAATTACTGGCAGCATCTCTGGATTTTTACAGCATGCCTCTATAACACAGTCCTTTGGAAAACAAAATGCCATATTATTGCAAAATACACATCTAAAGAATTTTGTGTCCTGTGGATTTCAGCTTTTACCTACAGTGGCATTTTTAAGAGACTTGTTCTGCACATTGAACTAAACAAAACAAGCTACTGACATCTCTTCATAACATATTAAAATTTAATTTACCAAGATGAGTGAACTGAAAGTCTAGTTTCATTTTCCTACTTGATCTGCAGGACAGTGGTGGCATTATTCACAATTTCTTAGGGACAATAATAAAAACTTTGGGTTCTGTACAGCCTTGCATTTACAGTGTCCATACTGTGCTGTTATGGAATGATTTAAGCATTCCCGTGAGTATTCTCAGCAATGTTTTATATCTGATTCTTTAACAGTATTATTAAGACTTCATGGGATGAAATCACGCTAGGTCTGAGCTCTGCTAGAAAACTGTATTAAGATGAAATGTCAGCATTTAAAAAAGAAAACAACAACAACAACAACGACAAAAACACAAACAAAAACAAACAAACAAACAAAAAAATCCCCAAACAAACAAAAAAAAACCAACCCAAAACAAAACCAAAAGCAAACAAAACCAAACCAGCTAAAACAAAACACAAAAACGTCAAACCTGCAGGGACAACAAGTCAGTTTTATTCTGTTTTCTGAGACTGTGGCCCTGCTTGCTTATAGACCAAAAAGACCTTTTCTTGTTCTAATAATGCATTCCTAATCATAAACATCTGTATAAAATAATGCGGATGTGTGTAATTATAAAAGTATTTAAGGCATATTTAAGATTTCTGGTTTTGAATCTTTGCAGGCTTTCTGGGTTTAGAGAGCAATGTTGAAAATACATTTCTTTATTAGAAAAAAAAAAAGAAAGAAGAAGAAGAAAAAAAAATTTCTTTCCTGATCTGAACAAAAAAAGTATTGGTCTATTTTTGCCAAAGTTACTGCTCTCCCATGATGCATCGTTGACGCTGTTAATACTTTTTTTCAGTGTATTAAACTTTGTTATCACAGCATTACTGGGGGTGTAACTGCAATCCATTTAGCACAAGCAGAAAAAATATAAATAAAAAATGAAGTAAGTATACTGCTGTCTCCAGTGAGCAGTGTTAATTAACTCTGGCTTCATCTGCACTATAAAAATAAGCACTTTTTAAATAGTTATGAAATAAACTTGTGTCTCAACTATATTTATAAAATGTATTTTCATTTTTAATCCAAGAAACTATCCAGCAGTTTGGACATCTCGCAGATCACACCAGTTAATAAAAAAAAAAAAAATCATATGAGTTAGATATGTTACAGCTAATTCTGTTTGCAAGTATCAATATCCTATCCTGTGAACACAGGAGGATCAAATGACTCCAGATTGTTTGGGGGTTTTAGTTTCTTTAAGCCTGTCCCAGACAGCATCTTCAGCCCCAGATGTGCTTTTCCACAGAGCCTCACTGCAGTCCTAATTCTGGCCCTAAGCAAAGCTGCCTCCTCTGCCTCCAAGCACATTCTTCTCTCTCTCATCTTTATCCACTCCTACACACAGGGGTCAGCAAAGTTTTGGCATCCATGTAAGTTAGATCCCTGAGGGCATTTGCATATTCTTGGTTTTTTGGGGTTAGGAAGTTGTTTCAGTCAGTAACTGTTTGGCCAAGTATGCTTCTTGCCTCCTCCCAAGCATCTGAGCATCAGGTTAGTAGTAACACGTCAATCTTAACAATGCTTATTCCAACCTCTGTTTTGTTGTTTTGTTTGGTTTGGTTTGGTTTTTTTTCCTGTTCATTGACAAGTAAAAAACCACTTTTATTACTGCTTATGGAATGATATTTAAATCTTTTTAGATGTCTAGTTTCTGTGCATAGCAACTCTATGTCAGAGTTTGCAAAGCAGTTGTCATCCGTTCCCTATCCAATGCAACTAAGTTCAGCATGGGACAGAAAATTCTTATTAAAGAGGAAAAGAAGAAAGTATTCCACTTAATTCAAAGTGTCCTACCACAGAGTCTATCCTGATAGTGTGAACTGTCTTTCTGTGTATAGTTTTTAGATACAAGGCACAAAACCAAACCACTAACAACGTACACTTTGTGATGAGCATTCCAATATATTGACAAACTGAACTCTGTCCTGGCATATTCCATCATCCTCAGAGCATCAGAGACATCAGGGCACAAGCTAAGTCCACCAGGAAGAAAGTTTAGTATTTTGACTGATGATAGTTTGGGTATTTTTTTCTGTATTTGATTGCTTAAATCCATTGCTCTGCCAAGGCCATGGCATGGCAATCACTGCATATTTCAGAGAAGGCACTCTGAACTCAGTGTCTCAGGTGACTAGAAATGTCATTTTACTCTGCACACGCATAATGATTAGTTACTCTCACCAACTCCAATTACAAATAGTACTGCTGAGGTGGATGCCAGATAAAAATATCCTAAGTTGTTTCTCAGCCTTTAGCCTGTTAATCCAAGACCTGACCCAGTTCAGATGTGATAGATACATCAACATTGCTCAGACATCTCATATGTACGTTTAGTTAGATCAAATGTGAATAAGCCCATGGTGACATACAGCAAACCTGTGAACCACACTGCTATATATACTGCTCATACCTTTGCAATGCTGTCATCGTAGCCTTTGGTTATCTTAAACCTTTGGAATGTAATGGAGAAAAATGCTTTCTTGCAGTAAGTATCACTGGTTTGTTAATTATTGCCCATTGTGCTCAGTTTTTGGTATAAACTGATTGCTTGAATAGAATGGGTCTCGTTCAAAAAGAAAAACCAGAAGATATTATATTGTTACCCTACAGTACTTGTATTATCTGGAGTTGTCATGACATTACCACACATAAAACAACATAATGGCAGCAGGAAGCAAAAAAAACCATTCTGGCTTGTGAGAGTGTTGATGTAAATAGACAATGAAGCTTCCTACTGTATGCTGTGATAATAGCATAGGAACAGAAACAGATCTTTATATGATAGCAGTTTTGATTTATGTATTTACTGGGATTTATATAAGGCATTCATCCTGATTCTGTCCTCCTGCACAAATAATTACATATAAATTCCTTATGCCAAGATAGCAGAGCCACTATCTACAGCAAGATCTTTTTCACGTGTCTAACCCATTTAGCTACTGAGTATGGTAAAGCTTTTTTAACTGCAGACCTCCTCGTGATCCCAAACCTTTAGGGATGCTGACTTTTGGACCCCTTTTTAACAAGTGAGGGGATAATTTCCTTCAGGCTCTTTATATCACAAGTACTCTGCCTTTTCATGTGAAAACTACTGGGGGGCACTGTAGAAGCTGCATGCTTTGTGGTGGACTTGCTGCATCAGTATGACACCAGCAGAGAGATACTTTCCTCTAGGACTTGGGTTTGGGTAAATTTGAGAATAATTTTAGCCCACACCAGCCAACCAGCAACACATTCACCCAGTGAGTGTGAGCTCTGGTTTCAGTATCAACCATGTACTGAAGGCTCCATGGATGATGTGAACATGCTGAGAGACAGATGCACTTTTCTTTTTTTTTTTTCTGCAGGATGTTGGAAACTGACCTGATCCTCTGGGCTCAGACATGCCAGAGCAATATCACAATTTCTCCTTCCTGACTTCTGGCAGGTCTGCATCTGTCCCCTCTCTCTGCTATCCATAAGTTGGTGACATGCAGGCTGATTCTTATAAGCTTCCTTTGGCATGAAAGAAGCTGAGTTATACTTCAAGGTTACCTTTGAGAGTTCAGAACTGCAATGTGGGCAACTTTGCTGAAGGCTATAGGGCATGGTATAGTTGGAGCTCTGTGTTAAGGGAGCTGTAAGGTTAAACCTATATATTGGAGTAGAAACCATCCAAGTCTGCCATCAACTGAAGTCAGAAGGGCTTGGCAGCATGTTAAGTCTCCACGGGGAGTAAAAAGGTTGAAATAATTTGAATTAGGAGCCCACCCCCTCCCTAACCAGTTACAATCGTAAATATTTCAAGACTCAGCAGAGAAATAGGAATGCTTTGCAGTGACCTCCAAAACAAACTGTAAACTGGTGCAACCTGAGCAGCTCTGCTATAAGTATATTCCCTGGCTGTTGAGGCAAATGAGTGCATGGGTATTCTGCTCCCAGAATGAGAGTTTCAAATTCAGTAAGAGTTCTCCTCACCCTCGCCCTGCTGAAAATTTGTGAATAGTGTAGTCAATGAAATTAGGTGAAAAAATGTACAACCCTCTCCCACCACCATTCTAAAATTATTTATATATGTTTTATTTTATACAGGAAGCTCCATCTAAACAGGAGGAGGAACTTCTTTACTTTGAGGTTGGCAAAGCACTGAAACAGGCTGCCCAGAGAGGTGGTAAAGTTTCCATCTCTGGAGATCTTCCAAACTCACCTGGAGGTGTTCCTGTGTGACCTGCTCTAGGTGAACCTGCTCTGGAAGGGGTTTTGGACTAGATAATCTCCAGAGGTCCCTTCTAACCCCCATTATTCTGTGATTCTACAATTTTTTCACTAAACATCCCTTTCTCCTGCACTCATTTTGACCACTATAACGGAAGTCCAATATTTGATAAATTCAGGTCAGCAGCAAAGAGAAGGTGTAATATCAGCTGTCTGGTGCATGGGACTTCAGGGGTGCTGTGATACTGGGAAATGGTTTATTCATATCTCTTGCAGCTGGACAGTGTCTTTCCAGAAACATTTTATATATTAGACTAAGAAAAGAAACTGATGTTTTAAGATGTCTTCTTGATTCAGTTGGCATAGGTCAACCAAAAAAAAAAAAAAAAAGCTGATTCACGAGCACGGTATAAAAAGGGAAGAAGATAAGGTGATAGATCATGATAACGATACTCAGGAGCCAACACTCTTGGTGACATCCCGCCGTGCATTGGCAGTACCCTGGAACTCTCTCAAGAGCTCTAAACCTCATAGGCACCTCTGATTTGTACCACAAGGAAAGAACTGTATGGGTTCACCAGGAGCTATAAAGATGGGTCCACTCCATCACTCTTTGACAGTCTTTAATTACATAGCCTAATACAAAAATGCAGACAATAAAAGAAATCAGAAAGAGTAATCCCTTATAAGCTTAAAAATGTTAGTATATATGTTGTCAGCCCTCATAAGCAGCCCATATATTATGCGTGTTAATATGTATCTTTGAGTGATATTAAAAATAGCATTCTGATCATATGACAAACCCGTTGCTATAGTAACTACATTTTTGCTGTAGAACAGCAAAGTAATAATGTGTAAAATGTGTAAATTATCAGTGTGTAAGAGCAACTGGTGCGTCTTCGCTCTGCTATTCTGCTTTAAAATGAATCTTGCTATGAATATACATATTTCATTCATGTATTTTTATGACACTCCTGTTGCTGGCTCCATCTCTTCAGTTGGCCAACCTTGTAGAACTTAAGTGAGATGTGACATTTCAGCCAAAAGAAAAGGGAGCAGGAGAAGCAGAGATAATGGACTCAATCCAAAGTAAAAAGGCTTATACTGATTTCAATGGACTTTGCCTTGGGCCTTAGGCAAAGAAAGGTGATTTATGAGGGACAGAATAAAAAGGCAAAGTTCACTCATTTTTGCATGCCTGTTACTACATTCTCCTGATGAAATCTGAAGAGATGTTGTGCTTGACATTAGGGAGAGGTAGGATCAAGCACTAACATGTTGGAGAAACCCATAGCAGTCTGAAAATTTCCCAGTGAATGTGGAACCAGTTTCTGAGAGCTAGTCTCCCTTCACCCCAGATTCCAAGATTCTAGATTTACATGCCTGTCAAATGCTTTTTTGTCATTGAAATTTCTTAGGATAGATAAGATAACTGTTACTAAAATTTAAGAGTGGGTGAAACACTTGGAATGAAGTCCTGGCTTAGCTGAAATGAATAGCAAAACTCTCATGGACACTATTTCACCTCTTCTGTTTAGTGTCACACTGAAGAGGGCAGCGACCTGCTGGCCTGCAGGAGATTGTAACCTCCCAAAAAACAACAGATATTTATTTTCCACTCCACAGAGAGGAACGATGCTTGCAGCAGTGCTGGCTACAGATCAGTTATATTCCCATCCAGGGGGAATTATACAGTTAACCAGTAAATCATTTGGCTCACTCTCTTTAATTACACTAGGTGACTGTGATATTTTATTTTATTGGGCTTTCTGTTTTGCTGTAGTCCACATTTTAAAGCAAGCTGGCTGAACTTGAAGACATACTTAATTTTCAGGTTTTTCTGTGTTTTTCTTGTTGCAACCACAGTGTAAATGTAATTATAATCTGATGTAAGAACACCTGCCTAAGTGGAACAGCTAGTTATTTACTACCATTCCAGGAGGGACTGCAGATTGAAGGAGATCAGTTGTGTCTTTGAGCTCGTGGGTAGCCCAGTACTAAAACACGAGTCCAGATTTGCTGTGGCTGACCATGATACAGTTCACACCTTGTTCTGTATAACACGGCCAAGGCTTTTTGCTCAAACCCCATTTTTGAAGCAAATGCAAAATAGAAAGCAATAGTTTAAAATCAGAATTTATTTACAATCTTAAGCTATTAGCAGGAGCTTCTACCTTTCCCTTGGAACATTTGACAAGCAGAACGACTGCTGCTTTAAATTCTGCTCTAAATTTTATGGGACTTCGATATTGCTCTAACCAAGAGTGCTTTTATTGTAGCCTTTTGGAACAAAGTTCTTAATAAAATCACACTCTAAAATCCACATATGGAAGCCAACAAACTTTTGGCGTATATCAGAAACTAGTTCGACTGAAGCTTTGGCATCTCCATCTTTGTTCTTACTTCATGGACTCTGTGCTCACACAGACTCTCATGATGCACTGTATGGGTAGCAAGAGCTATCTGAGGTTATTTCTATGCTGTCCTACAATATATGCCTGTTTTCTTATCTGTAGCATGGTGGAAGGAAATGTGGTGATGGAGATTCCAAGCCAAACAAAAGAGTGGCAGCATGAGGTGTCTGACTACAGATCTTGCAAGTGCTTCAGTGACATTTCCTAAAAGAAAAACACAGGTTCCACTTTTTTTTTTTTTTTAAAGGAAAAAAAAAGAAAGAAAGAAAAAAAAGCTTTGTTGTAGGGTGTTTATGTTCACCTGGAAAGCTTTTCCCTTGAAACATGAGATCTCTAGGTGGAGATCCAGGGTTTTCTAAGCAAAGGAACAAAGGAAGATCCTTCTCTCTCCCTTGTTTTTTTATTTTCAAACAAGGACCCCAAAAGAGAACAGCCTAAGGGAATTATTTTTTGAGAAGTAATGCAGGCAAAATATACATCAATAATTGTCATGGTTTAGGCCCAGCTGGGAGCTGAGCACCACATGGCAGCTCACTCATCACCCCCCTCCATGGGAAGAAGAATAGGGAGAAAAAGGCAAAACCCCAGGGGTTGAGATAAGGAGAATTTAATAGAACAATGAAAGAGAAAAGGAAAACAACAGTGATAATAACAGTAATGAAACAATATATGAAGCCAGTGATATAAAATCCACCAAGCCACCTAAACCTGCACTGATGGACCAAGCCCAGCCCACCTTCTGCCCTTATATAGTGGGCATGGTGTCAATATAGCATTCAATAACCCATTGGCTGGTTCAGGTGTCTATCCTGGCTGTGGTCCCTTCTCAGCTTCTGGTGAAAATTAACCCTTTCTTAAGTGAACCCAGGACAATAATAAACAAAATAAATATTTTATAAATTATTTGTGGTAGGAAATAGTTAGGGAAGGTAAATTCTGCAAAAAATGATGACCAAATGCATTATTGTTCACACTCCTACATTACTGTCATCTCCTCTTCCTTTCCACTGACAATAAAGGATTGTCATATTCCAATATTTTTTTACCTTTTTTAAGTATATGCTGCTATATGTCTTCCTATACTTCCTTGCTACTGAAGTTATAGCCCTCGTAAGCAAGTCACCTTTAAC
>JANHGN010025952.1:53283-69548 GCA_024605025.1 Megaceryle maxima
AAGTATATGCTGCTATATGTCTTCCTATACTTCCTTGCTACTGAAGTTATAGCCCTCGTAAGCAAGTCACCTTTAACTTACTTGATGAATCATCTTGTGGAGTCAGAACTCATTCATTTCAACCCTTTGTCCTTCCAGTAGTATGGTCGGTACTGATGCTAGTGACATATGGCTCATAATTAGGAGCTGGTCAGGAATTTCCTGATAAAATAATTTTGCCAAGAAACAATTAATTGACCTTGAAATTATGAAGGTATAAACTGATTTCTTCAGAAAAGATTTCTTGGGTACAGTCTGGGATTCCTGAGTGAAACAAAGACATAGTTGGCTGCTCTTAAGCGGTCTCCTTCCCTTCTGCAGTTGTGTCCATTTTGCATGAGGGATCACAGTTTTGCTTGGTGGTGAGGGTATTCCTTGTCAGTCCCCGGGTTGTCGTAAGTACATCAGCATTTTGCCTTTTCTACTCCTTCACCATTTCTTCCTCAAAGCCACACAAACTCATTTTGAGCTGTCATGGATTCAGCTTTGCAGGTATAGCACACTTTATTTTTCAGCCGGGGAGTAGGCATGTAGAATGTACCTATTTTCTTATAAAATCCTTCACCTTCACATGTAGCTTACATATTCTATCATAAATTATGTGAGGCCATAGAAATCTACAGGAATATTCAAGGAATAGTTCACAGCTCAATGGAGGTAAGGACAGCAGAATCTAGCATTAAGATTACCAAATATATGGGAGAGAAGCCAGAAGACCATTTACATAAAAATATATAATTTATAATGTGGAAATGCTTCAGGGCCTTGCATGCAAATACTTAGGATTAAAAAATAAATAAATAAAAAACTTATTTTAATCATCTTGTCCTTTGTTTCAGTCAAATCCTGTTTCATTGTGCATGCATTACAATAAATTAAGAGGGTAACCTATTCTCTCTTTGCATACAACTGGCATATAAATGACACTTCTTGCATGACAAAAACTCAGATAATTGTTTTATAATTTCATTTATCTATATTAATTTAATAGAGAAAAAAATGCATTATTTTATTAAAAATGTCTCCAATTCATTTAAACAAAATAAACGGAATATAGTTTATAACTCTATAGTCTCTCTTCAAATTACCATTCCTCATGAACAGATTAGATGTTTGAGTTTTTTAACTACTGATTATTTTTTTTTCTCATTACTGTTTTGGAATATCAGTTCATTCTGGATGTTGACTGAATCAAATGAGATAAATATAAAAATACCCATTCTGAGAAAATGCTGCTGGAAATATTTTCTATTTTTTAAAATTTTTAACTAAAACTTTGTTTCTTTTTATGTTCAGCTGCTGATCTAGTGTATTTAGTTTGCTGGCAATGCTAATGACAAATAAATAATTCATCTGAGAAGAAAGAATCTGGCTCTGGAGCAATAGCTTCTGATCACAGGAATTTTTTTTTTTCAGACTATGGAACTGAATATCAAATGTGAAGATGTTTTACAAGGAATAGCGTGGTAGTCATTTATTCAGAAACAAAAGTAATTCATCAAATACTTTGAGGAAAAACTGTTTTACTGATGGATCGACCTCAACTAGGAAAAAAAAAAAATCCCAACAGCTTTATGTTATTTCTACAAACTACAAAATAAAAGCTGGTCGTATAGGTCTCTTGAATGCATAGATAAAGAAACCAGAGATTTTAGAATAATGGACACTAAGGAAAAAAAAAAAGGAACATATATGCAGATGAAGTAGCTGGGGGACAATACAGTTTTGTCAATTTATCTAGGAAAATGTATGTGTTTCATGAGAAATAAGTATTTGACCATAAGTGCAGGTACCTGGGCAGGAACCTTGAAAAATGCATTTCCCTGGCACAGACTTGTGAAAGCAGAGAGTACAGAGATAAAGGAAACACAGCCAAAGAAAACCTGGGCTTTGAATGTCGTCATCCATAAGTGTGGATGGGAAATTGCTCAAGGAAAGTTAAAAAATAAAAATAAAGGTAGTGCAAGGCTTTGAATGCTAACAATGTGTTAAACTGTTAGGAAAGAATAGAGCGCACAAAATAACACATTTGGAATAAATATGTTTTTGAGAAGGCTAATAAACACCTTATTTTCCACGTGGCAGTAATAGTAAAGGTGGCAATCAGCACACTTAGATGCAGAATGGACGAACAGCATATTGATTAAGGGTTGCCAGGAGCCATTGAAGGAGCTTCGGCCGCAGCTGAAGGAGTCAGCCTAACATGAGCAGTTTGCCTGGTGCAACTCTTTCCAATTGGCCTGATTGCCACATAATCACTGGACCAACAGGAAGTTATGAACTGGTGGGAGTAATGAGTGTGTTACAAAAACAGTGATCTCAGAGAATAATCTACTATCAGTGGTTTCTTTTCAGATTAAATGGAAACTAAATAAAAACGAGTGCTTAAGTGAGGTTTCTTTACCATTTAAGACATTTAAGGAGTCCAATTAGTGGAGTCAGCTGGATTAAAAAGTTCAGTGCTTTGAATAAGGATGAATTCTGGAATATTTTAAAGTCAAAATGGCAAAATCTCTCAAAAAATTTTAAAGAGGGAAGTGTAGAAAGAATAGCAGGTCCAAATACATTGAAAACAAAATATGTCATTAACTTCAAAAAGTGCAGTTGGTTAGAAGGGATTTAGCTGAAAAGTGCAATGACTGAAAAGAATTAGTTCTGTTCTAACTCAAACCAGGACAAGAGTGAAGATGTTTGACAGGGATTTGTCTTGGTAAACTAATCAAGACATTCAAGGGAAAAGAAGAGAACCCGAAATCTCCACGTTTGAGATAGAAGCAAAATCTGAACAGCTTAATAACATCAAGCATAGAGGTGAAAATGCGCACGTAATCACCAATGCCACATGAAATAACCAGTTTGTTAGCTGTTATTTGTATAAATTATTTAAAAAGTTGGAGAGCATGACTGGAGAACAGGAAATGCAAATCTATAATAAGAAAGGAAATAAAGCAATTTGGATCTGGACAATTACAGGTTCATGAGTTTTACCTTAACAGTGCATATACTTTGGAATACATTTGGAAGGAAAATAAATAAATAAATATCATTAAAAAAAAAGAAGCTAAGTGAGCTAAAATGCAACTTGTATTTACCAGAACCAACTTGATATCATGCTGAGGTAAAATAACTGACTTACTTAACTGGAAAGGTAGGTCAAATCTGCTTGGACTTCAGTAGGGCATCTAATGTAGTGCTCCACTGGAATTTACTAATTGCACTGGATAGGAGGGGAATTAGCAGGGAACTTATAAAATAGGTAGAGAGCTGACTGAGGGCAAGATAATTATGCAATGGCTTGTTCTTAAAGGGCATCATCAGGCTGGAGGGTGGTACCCTGAAGTCTGGAGAGATCATTAGGGAATTATTAAGGACACCTAATCAATTGCCATGACTATCACAGGCTAGAATGTGAGTTTACAGTTTAAATGCAGTAGCTCTTTCTTTGAACACTCTTGCCCCTTGGTATGCCATAATAAATAGGAGACAGCTGCTCTATTTCATTTAAGGTAAGAGGGTCTATGTGGGCAGTTGCTGCCTAGTAAGTAATGTGTTCTGGCTAGTTCTCTGGTAACTAGTTCCTCTACCCATACTTTTCCTTAATAGCTTTAGTAATGCCAAAAGCAGAAAAAGTGTTAGTGTGGTAATAAGATAAAATCAGAGGTTTTTATCAATATAGAGAGGATTGAAGCATAATCCAGGAAGATCTGTGTTACCAAGAGGACTGAAATAGGAGAAAAGAGCTGTAATTAAACAGTAAAATGTGCAAGGTCAGTCTCTTAGAAGGGCAACTAGAAAGAACTTCTCAGATAAGCTCCGTAGCAGGAAATGGCAGAGGAGGAGAGAAACCAAAGTACCCTCATCAGTGTCAGGGTATGTCTGAGGGATGCTTCTGAGAAAGAAGGTGGGAAGCTCAGATATATCAGCTGAGCCTCACATTTTAGTCTAAAGATATTAATATCAGCCTACAGAGATGTTTTTGTGGTTCTGATCACCTATATTAAGAAAGGTGAATTCAAGCTGGAATAATGTTGTGGGAAAGGATGGATTTTTTTTTTTATGAGAAGAAACTGGAGGATCTTGGCATGTGCTTCATGCACTCCACCACCTCTCTAGGCAACCTGTTCCAGTGTCTCACCACCCACACGGTGAAGAAATTCTTCCTAATGTCTAAGAAATTCTTCCTAATGTCTGAAAAATGTCATGGAACTTGAGATTCCTTATGGAATTATAAGAGTTAAAATAAGGAAGTGTTATTTTAAAAACTTTTAAAACTTTTTGAAATGTTTTGAAGGTTTAAGAATCAATTTACATGATGTGGCTCTCAGTCACAGCAGGTGATAAGACATGATGAGATGGTAAAATGTCTTACAGAGGGCTTTTTAGCACTGACCAGAGGAAGAGGAGAGAATGGTTTGGCTTGATAGTCCCAAGGTCTTGTGCAGTATCTGCTAGTTTATTTTTATTGTTCTATTGTATCTCAGCCATGATATCCATTCCTGATCAGTTAAATACTTGGCCATGGCCTGTAGTTAAAGGACCTGTGCTTAGTGTGGAAGGGCTAAAGGATATGCTAAAATAATTTGCAGAACTAAGACCACGGAGAAGTCTGGGCTGCTAATTTAGTTTTGCTAACCATCTAACTTTTCTGGTAATTATGTACTGCCCTGTCATGTTAGATGCATAGCATACTGGTGCATTTGTAATTTTCTTTTGTGGTTGTTTACAGAATTCAGGATAAGAGTCAGGAAGATCTCTGGAATGACCATAGTCCTTTTCTGTTTCTGGCAGCACTGGCAAACCTGCTGCTTTAATTATGATCAGATTAAGTGAGTCGACTGTCTATCTTCATGTGATAATAAATAGATATACTTATTGTGTAATTAGAGTAGGTAAATCTTTGTTCATTTTAGGTGTATTACTCAATGGAAATTATTTGTTCTGAATTTTTAATGCTTCTAGCCTTACAGTGAATGAAGGCCATATGGACTTTGAGCTGCAGCCAGAAGTAAAAATACCATTAACTCAAATGATACATGAGTAGATCCATAGTCCACAGGAACCTATCAATAATTTCTAATCTTTAATGTTTGGAAATACACTCCTTTTATCTCAGGCTTAGTGCCAAAAAATCCTCAATGAATTCAGCCAAAAGTTGAACAACTTTGGTGAGAAGCTATCCGTGAGATTTGAAGAAAACAAGAATGAATGCATTTTCAAGGTTACTAGTCATGAAATACTGAAGAGACCTCATGGATAATACAAGATTTCCGTGGGAGTCACCTGTGCTGAAAGAAAATTGCAGTGGAGGTGGATGCACGTAGTTAAATTGTTGGACACTTCAGGGTGCCTCATAATAACATAGAACACAACACCAAGTTGTGAACTGTAACTCTGACGTGAAGATTTAAAAAAAAAAAAAAGTCTGAAACACTGGAAATTCCAATCAAACAAAAGGTGACATTGCATAAAGGCCGAGAATGTGCTTTCAGCAGACAAAAGCAACAAGATTCCTAGATAAAAGTACACAAGTGGCTTTGCACGTGAAGCCAGTCCGAAGGTGCAGAGCTGCCCTCCCCAGCTTAGGTAAGTGTAGCACAGACTGAGAAGCTGCAGATCAGCAGAAACTGCAGGGAAGGCACAATTTACAACAATAAGTCATTTGACAGAATGGAATGCTGGCAAGTGATAGGAGGAATTAGGTTTGTTGATGTAGGAAATTAGTTATTTTGAAAGATCCTTTAACTGAAAAGTGTTGTTTTTCAAGGAAAATTGGAGAAGTTAAAAATTTGCAGTTGTAAAATTTCAGGGGTTTTGTGTAGCTTAATCCCCTCTTTGGATGTCTAAATTGGCATCCAGGGTGCTGATTTTAGTTATGAGAATTGTGCCTAGATTTTGGATGTTGTGTAAAGCACTGCTTCTGAAATGAACAGCTAAATTAGTGCTAAATTGTAACTAGTATGTATGGGGTGGTAAGGATGCAATGGACACCAGAAAAGACTGCAAACAAAAAGAAGTGGGTGCCTTTAAAAGTCACTAGAGAAAGCTTACTGGCCTGTCTCTTCAAGAAGGTTAGGAAAGTTGTGCCCTTGAAATATGGCTGAGCTGAAGAACTTTGGGAAGAAAAAGAGGTGGGAGGTGACAACCAGCAGATCTTGACCTGGCATGAGGCCGTTTAGAAGAGGACATAAATGGCAGTGGGCTGGGGTGAAGAGCCCTGGTGCAGCGTGGGTGCACTGCAATGATACCAGACCCTGTAGAGGACTGTTTTCACCCATCCTTCTATCCAGGACTGCATCTCTCAGCCACCTTAAATCCCTGCTCACACCGTGCCCTCTGTGCTATCAGAAATGGTCTCGTTCATCTGCAAGAAGCTTTCCACTACACAGCCTGTGGGGATGCCTGCCAAGTAGAAGTAGATGAAATTCACTGACCCCAAGTTTTTCTGACAGAGTGAGTATTTACATTCATTGCCCTTAAAACACAAAATTATTTTAAGCTTCAATGTGAATAAATCTATTTTTGCTAGATGCATGGAATGTTTGCCATTAGTGCGTAAAAATACTCTCAGTGGAAATACCTGGGTCAAAACCAATGAGGAAACTGCACACATACTCCAAACACCTGCATATCACAAAGATTTAACAGTGCCAGCACCAAATAGTTCTATTTTATCTCAGAAGAATGTTTGCAGCTAATCCTCTCTTGTGGACATAGATAAACATACTGTAGCTAATACATACTTATCAGAATTCAGCGGAGACATTTCAGAGTGCACCACTTAAGTACTTTTCAATTTCTTTTCCTGTTTTGTCATTATCATTGTTAGGTTTGTTGGGGTTTTTTTTAATCATTTACAGGTGATTGTTTGTCCCTGTCTTGGAACTAGACCCAGGATGTACTTCAACCTTCTTTTCCTCTCACTCCTGATTCTCTTGGATAGAAATCTACGGAGTTGTGGGAGAGGTTCATGTAGAGCACCTAGCTGAATTCTCAGGCACTGTGCCACCAATGATAGAGTCATTTTGGGGTTTGAAATTGAAATTGCAGGTATGCAATCTATATTTATTATTTTGTAGGACAGTCCTTTTTTCTTTTTTTTTCCCCATCAGATTTCAACTTTAATTTCCCAAGTATTGTATTTTCAGTCAAACCAATAAATGATATTTATTCTTTGCCTTTCTTCTAGATGTAATATCAAGTTCAAATCCAGAATTGGTGTAGATCAAGGTAGTTTTTACCAATATACCAGTTTGCAGTAGCTGGGCCAGTACTTTCATGCCCATGTGTTTATGCTGTAACTTTGACCGTGCTTTTCATCATTTCTCCCTCTTAAGATGATGTTCTTCTCCTGAATTTCTGATTCACAGACTTCAGCTTGTCCTAAATAGTGTCGACTCTCTGCTTATGTATCTTGTGTCTCATACTTTTCATCTGCTCAGTCATGCAGTTGTACTCTCACTGATAGGAAGCTTCTGCTGTGAGGAGCAGATACTTACCTTCCATGTCTTCGTCAGAAGCATTTTGCAAGAGGGTTAATGCAGACCTCTAAGTAGGTAGGTAGGATAGAAGGCTGAATTTTTATGCCATTCTTCTAACAGGCCAAGAAGTGTAATTGCAGAGATGTATAAAAGAGAATGTTTTTGCCAACAAGTTTAGCTTACTTGAGTTTCCTCATTGTCTGGAGTCTTCTCTGAGACATAATCGTCCTGCTACACTTCCACAGCTTCTCTCCTTGCATTGAACAAGCTCTTGCACATAATGCAGAGACTTTTCCTTGTCTGTGTGTTCTTTAAGACTACCCTGAAGTTCCAAAGTTGGGAAGATAAAAGCAATAAAAAAGGGCATTCATTAGTGTAGCAGACTTCTGATCTGAGGAAACAAAGAGTTATTGATTCTACTCCCATAATGTGGAGCTCTCTGCTCTGTCTCTGCTGCCATGGTTTAAGTCACATGCTTCAGGATGTGTGCAGACAGGATGTTATAAATCTTTGATTCTATCTTTTGAGCTGAGAGCATATTTGCATCCAAATGGTGTGTAGGGTGATGGACCAGCTGGTCCTTGCCACCATGTAAACGTTACTACCATGCAGCAGGGGGTCTGAAGTTGCAGCAGGATAGTTTCCTTTCACTTGCCTCATTGAAGCTCATGAGGATGTAGCTTGCAGGTAAAGAAGTGTTAAATTGCCACAATACTCCAACCCTCTCCAAACAACCATATCTCACTATTTCCTCAGCCCAAATCTTCCGACGTTCACACATACCAGAAACTGTTTTCCTTTGTGCAAACTCCTTGTACTGATTGGCCTGACCTTTGCATATTTACTCATGTGCCTCTATCTTTAAAGTTTGCTACAGAACCTACCCCAACCTGTGCTGCATGTGAGGCCAGGAATTAATGGCAAGCTTTTGTGTATCTCCTTTGAAAGGTGTGCATTTGGGAGAATGGGAATCTACCTTGTGTATAAGTTAAGTTCAGTCTGTGCTTTTCAATTATTGTCTATAATAATTTGGCAGTGTAACTGCATTTCAAAAACTCCTCTTCATTGTGAGAAGCATTTCTCTCACTAAATAAATGTTTTTTTTCTGCCTATACTTTGGTTTCAGAGTAGTTTGATAGCCATTGTAGTTTTGGGGTGGGGACAAAAAGCATGCCACTGTGAGGCATGCTTATGAACTGAATAAGCAGGGACTGTTTTTGCCAACTAGGAACGATATAACAATGGAATCACACACTCTGTTAAGGTCAGTATACACCTGATTGTCTAAAAATTGACAGTGGTTAAACATCTTATGTGCTAGGACACTAGAGCCTCTTCTGTTTTTCTGGTACTCTTGTTTACTGGCTCTATCTTCCTTTTGCTTTTTGATTTACAATCCTAGCATAAATTCTATGAGAACAGACATTATGCTTCTACACTGGTTGGCAACTGCTCCCATTCAGAGCTGGAGTTCCGCTCAATAAAAGTCAAGACTATACTTTAGATGCTGCTGGGTGTTTCTTCTCACAGATAGGCATAGCATGTAATATCTCAGCAAGGGCGTGTATATATGATTTTGCATATAAAGTGGGTTTGAATCATTTATAGGCTTTAGGGAAGTGCCTGTAAGCCTATTTCACCACCATGGTAGCCCTGGAGCAAATGCAATGCTAATAGTCCTGCTTAGTGATTTTAAATAGTTTGTAAGCTGCTGTAAAAAATGTGTTGTCAAACTCTGCAACTAATTTACTTCTTCCAGTCTATAAAACAAGGAAAGGAAACATCTGTTTAAATGCGAATGTAACGGCAGTGGGGGATTATGTTTTTCTTGTCTCTGTTGTTGTTCATTGTATTTAATCGGTTTAAACATAGAAAAATTCATGTCACTGATTAATAAGTAGTAATATTTATTAGAGCTTGAGACCCTGTACAAGCCTGTGTAGATGAACATTTTTGTGATACTGCTGGCATTTCTGAAATAAATTAAGCAGATGTGGGAACATTCCAGACATTGCTAAAGACATAGTTCACGCCACATGGATGAAGTTATGGCAGCATTAGCACAGATGACTGGAGCTATCAACACAACTTCTTTGTCCATAAATTGTCTGAAGAAAGGGTTAACATGTTGCGAAAGGCATATCCTGCATGGGAATTCTCATATTCCTATGTGTGATTCATTTATTTATATCTGTTCTGTGTCTGCCTCTCAGATTATTCAGCCCCTGGTACACCAGAATAAATGCTTCAGAAAGGTCAGCCCTACTTGCAGGGAGCCAGCCTTGCCATTCTCTAAACTTGCAGAACCCAGAGAACGTTTCTTGCGTGTGCTTTAAAACACCCCTGAAGAAAATGCACTAGAACAGCTTTTGGCAGAGTGTGAAAAACACTAAAGGGTTTTACCCTGACCACTGGTTACTGCACAATGGTGGTCTGGTGCTCTGGCACAGATTGGGTTGAGGTGCCTTTCCTTGCATGCTCTATTCTACTTGGTTCTTATAGGTTCTTTTAAGATAAAATGATCCAAGGTTAAGCTGTTGCTGACATTAATTAAATAAATAATTTGGTTCTGTCATGGGAACATCTGATGCAATCAAGTGAAATGAACAAAAATACTGGGGGCGTGTTTTCTTGATCTTTTCTTACTCCACAGTGTACAGCACACTGTTACTGAGCCATGGACGAGCCATGAGTGTTACCTTACAGGTTTAAATAGAGATTGATATTCAGATGGTGTAGATATGTATGAAAATAGTATATGAAATCTTTTTATTTATTCAAGAACCTCAGCAGTATTTGTAAGAACATCCAGAAGAAAGCTCGGGACCAATCTCAGAAGAAAAAAGAACAGGAGACAAAACCCCCATTTCTTGGTGCCCAAAGTGTAATACATGGGAACACAGGAAGAGTGTGAAAGACATACTTAAAACCATAAAAAAAAAAATATTTTGAGGGGAAAAATCAAGTGTTTGAGGAGATGTCCATTAAATAGCAATGAGCAATCGGTGTGAAGAGTTGGCAGCAGTTTGAGTTGGAGCTCACTGAAGCATGAACAGAAACTTGTGCAGGATCTAGGTCTTAGAGTGATCCTCCAGACACATGATCTGGTTGTAGCTCAGCATAGAGGTTTTCTACTGACTGTGCAATAGTGAACGTACCTCTTACGTGGTAACTATTAGAAAAAGAAGCAAATGCAGATGCATTCCTGTTTTTGGTCTCCACATAGAAATGCATAAAAGATCATGGTTCCTTTCAATTTGCATTGGGCAGCTGGAGAGGGCAAGCAGAACTCTATAAAACTGCATGAATGAGTCAAAGTTTGGGTAATTAATTTCTAATTTCCTTAACTATTTTTTTGTCTCTAGTCAACATTTTCTTCTCTTCAAAACTGTTTGCTCCAATGCTCCTAATGTTATTCCTCTTCCACAGTGACTGACAGAACAAAATCAATGGTGGATCACGTCTAGTGGGCAGTGAGGTAAGCAATGAGTAATGTGCTAACAGTAAATCCTCGGTGAAACATAAGGACATTAAATTTAAGACTTAAATCTGTACAAAACACACCTAGGAGCATAATTAACACTTTTGAAAAATAAATGTCAGCTAAGAGATACAGCTGGATTTTCACAAACCTGGATTTTCTGAAGGAGGACTCAGGTGGCATTTCTCAGGGTTAAATGGATTTTCTAAGACCAGCATCTCTTTTGAGCTAAGCAGAAACAGGCAGCTTTACAACATGGATCATGTACTTTGTTTTCATTTTTAGATATTTGTATGCATTTTAATCAGTCTTCTGCAAAGTTTTAGGCAGGTGCTGTATAATTAACCTCGTAATGTCCAGCAGCTAGCCTTGGTCTACAGGTAAAACTCAAGGCTGATGGGATTTACATCCCAGTGAAGACACTATAGGTTGAAAAAAAGGAACTTTATTGTTGTTATGGTTTCAAAGGCTGCTTTATTTTCTTTAAGACTCACCAACCTATGCAATTTTAAAATATTGCCTTATCAATTGGGAAATGAGAAACAAATATGTCCTTTTAAATATGTCCTCTTTACATGAGTAATGAAATGAAATATTAAGTTCAGCATTTACAAGGCATTATCGGGAGATGAATGAGTTTGTTGTTTTTTTTTTTCATAAACAGCTCTGAAATACAACCATCACTTTTACAAGATCAAATAATGGAAGGGTTTAAAAGCCCTGTACACAGGTTATTTGTACCACTTGAACAATGCCAGTCAGAAAGGTTTGAACCAGTGGGAAATGATTCCATTGGTTTTCTAGCTTTCATCACAAGAGGGAGTATTTGCAAGTAATCTTTCCTTGTAAAAACAAAAATGCTGCTTAACAGTGCAAGCAGTGGGTTTGGGTAATTAACCGTTTTCTGCAATGCACCAGCAGCATCCATGTCAAACTTGCAACAAGTGTGATTTATTTTTTTCTTGTCTGTTTGCACAAGTGCATGTGATGAGGAGGTCTTCATGCAGATCATAGGCAGGTGAACTGTTTTAGAGGAAGAAACTGTAGTCTAACAGCCAGTTTACCATGGCAAAATTCTTTTTTGTAAATATATCAAAGGAATAAATAAATCTTTCTTCTACTGGTATCTTTCTGCTCCAAAGAGACTGTCCTTTCCATAAAGGAAGTTTTAATTTTGATTAGTTATAATCTTCAGTTATAATTTTTTGGAAGATAGAATGTCAAGGAATGAACATAAGGAGTGTAAAAATAAAAATAAAATATCACAGTTTAAAAGCTATCTGCAAGTTCATAACAGCAACAAAAAAATTCCTCATTCATTTCCAGTAACGTGACTTGCTGCCGTGTTTGGTGCTGATTTTATCTTACCCTAAAGAAAGGGAAGACAACCTGGTAGAATTGACATTTAAAAAAGTAATAGTGTCATACTTTGTTGCATATTCTAGCCAAATATCTGGAAACTACGCCATGAATTCATGAAGATTCATAACTTTCCTGTAAATGAAGAATAATTTCTGCTCCCTCCAAGCAGAATTTGACCCAGATTGGACTATACTGTTCTTGCAGTGGGAGAGCAATGACATCAAGGGGGGGACCCCATGTGACTGTAGGAACAGAGAATTTCTTGAGGTTTCAATGGAAAATGGCAGCAGGCTTCATAATTCCCAAACTCCTGGGTTAACCTTTTCCTTATTTAAAAATAATACAGAAATATTTGGGGATCAGAGGAACATGGAGCGAGGGAAGGAGGATTTGCTTGCCACACTGTCAGGTAGAGTTATGCTCTATATAAATGTGATTATTTTCTTTTCTTTTTTTTTTTTTTTTGAGACTGATAGATCAATAGAAAATTTCCTTGAAATCAAATGTGGAAAATTATTCTGCTGAAAAAAACCCCCTTTTGTTTGTATTTAACTATTCCACTGCAGCATCTGCGATCTAAAGAAAGCGGCTTTGTTCAAACTCTACAGTGCAAAGTTTTCTGGCCTTCTGTGAGAGTGATTAATCATTTTGCAGTAAGGAGAGCTGCTCTTTGTGGTCAACATGTACTTTTCCTGACTGCACAGAGGTGTTTTGATGATGGTTGGCAGAGCAGCGTGTCAGGATCTCGCTTACTGATGTTGGTGATAGGCAGTAACGTATCAAAGCCGGTGGGAATGTCTGAGAGGCACAAATTATGGAATGGAAAATGCCATGCTAATGCTCAGAGGTGTGAGCAAGGGTGGTGCCTCGCTGCCTTTCCCGTCCAAACTGCCACGCACACCTGACAACTCTGCAAAGCCTGTGCTCTCGAGGATGTGTGTCAACGTGCAAGGGAGAGGAAAGGAGCAGGCATTGACTGGACACGGCCCCATCCACTCACTCGTCCTTGCACTTGGAAGGAGGCATTGCTGCTGTCTAACAAAGATAAGCTTGTATTGGAGAGCTTGAAGTGAGTTGTTATAGCTTTGGGTTTGATCATCATTGCACATAGGTTTACCATTTCATCTCCTACTCTGTGTCAGTAGCCATGCTCCTTAATGAGCAGAATAAGCACCAAAGTAGTTGTGCTGGAGCCAGCCTCTTCTTACCCTGCCCCTCTCACCTGTAATCTTAAAGGTACCACTGGATGGAGAAAAGACGACAGAACAGCATTCATTCCTGGCCATCTCTTGGGGTGACTGCTGGGAAATGAACCCATTTCATAGTCCCAGGATCCAGGATAGTGATTTTTTATTTTTTTTTTTTTTTTTTTGGTCTTTAGCTACACTGGGAAAGCTTTCAGGCAGAGAGTTCAGTGGCTTTTCACAAGATCGTAACTTTTTCCCAACTGTCACTTGATTTCCCCCAGTTTCCATGCCTGATTTCTAAACTGCTTCCTCCTTAAGAGATACGTGTTCTCTTTGTCCCAGAGTTGCCCTTAAGAAGAGGAGCACACGGGGAGAGAATATCCCTTCAGCTTGATGTGAATTGCAAAGCAGGGCTCTCTCCTTCCATTCTTAAACACGAAGGGTGGTACGAGTAGCAATGCTGACAGTGTACATTTGCAGATGCCACCATATGGGTCTTGAAAAACTAGTTGCACCGATGATTCCCTGCACATGTAGGAGACAGTTTGCATTGTTGGCATCGTCCCTGCACAGAAACAAGCACAGCTTAGCAAAGCTAAGCAGATGGCACTAGATCTGGTGCCAGGGAAGCACTGAATTAAAGGTTATACCCACCAGGTTTGATGCGGTGCCAGTTTGAATTGGTACAGAAGCTTCAGCCCACCTGCTTATTGGCCCTGTGACATCTGGCATCTTTTTTTTTTTTTTTTTTTTTTTTTCCCCTTGGACTAAGCTAAATGCAGCAAGGAAAATGTCATTTTAAAAGCTAGTTACCAATAAATGGGATTAAAATTCTCTGAGAGAAGAGAAAGCTTTACAAATACACTATGTTTAACACTGCTATATTAGAGAGATTTTGGGACAGCTTTGGGAAGATTATATGGTGGAAAATAAGAGTCTGGGTGAAACCACATTTTAGGGAATCACTTTAATGGTCAGGGCAGCATACTAATGAACCCACATAGCTGTTAGGAGTTTATCAGTAGCCTGCACATAATGCCTCAGACTGTCACTGTACATATGTTGTCACTCAGAGCAAGACAGATATTTTACACCGTGCCACCTGAACGTGGCTGGTGTAGGTACCCAACGATACAGTGCACCCTGTTAAACTTACTGCCCGGCTCCACTTGGGTTTCTCCCTCACTCGTTTCTGTTGTCCTACATGTTGCATCGTTCACCTTGGGAAGATTAATATTATTTTTTTAAACCAGTGCCTCCTTCCTCTCCACACATTCACATGCTGTATACACAAATATGCTGCCATGGGGACTGTGCTTGTTGCAGAGGCTAAAACTGTTTATATGTCTTCTCCATTAGGGATTTAATCCTTGCTCCCTTGGTGTGAAATGAAAGCATGCAGCTGTATGGCACTCTGGAGATGATTACCATTAGAGCTAAGTCTGAGTTTATACACACCATGAGCCAGATTAATCAACAATTTATTGACTCAAAATTGAATCCATACAGCAGTGGTTTTGACTTTATTTATTTATTTACTTATTTATTTTTAAAGGAGAGACTCAAGCTGCCTGAATAATTTTGGTGGAGAATTGTCAGAAAATCATTGAACCTGATTTATTAAATATCTGAAAAATAGTGGCAGGCATTGTGTGATTTCTAAGGCTCCATCACAGAATGGCAGGGAAGTCGATTTGCTTATAAACTGCAGACACACATTTTTAAATCATCAGTGCTGGTTTGGAGTCTTCATTACAAAAAGAGAGAAAAAATGATCAGCTTTGGAAACTGCCTTGAATTTTCTTGGCTTCTGTATAATCAGCACCAATGTTTAGAAAAAATAAATGAAAAGCTGATAGAAATGGATAAATAAGACAATATATAGCTGAAGAGATAAATGTACTGGGGAACCAGTTATAACACAAGTGCGTTTCACAGCAAAAGGTCGTTGATGTCCTCCACACAGCAACAAGAAAGCACCATATGACTGGAAATCTTTAGCTTGAGAATAGTAAAAAAAAAAAAAAAAAAAAGGGTAATATTAAACATCCACATTTTCCACTGCTGACCTTTGAAACAGAAAGTATTTGCAAGGGACCTGATCCAAAACCCACTGAAGTCAGTGGAAAGACTTTGTTGGCTCACGCCTGTCTTTTCCTGACCTTGTTGCTGGTATCTCTGCCTCTCACTTTCTCCAGTGCAGACAACTCCACGGTGCTCTCTACTTCAGGAAGTTGCCTCACAAGCCCTTTCCCAGAACACAGATGCGTTGAGTTTCAAGTTTGCCACTGGCTTTTAAAATTTTCCTGCAGCAGAGCTTTGCAGCGTGCCTTGGCTATTGATTTCCTGGAACAGAAGTTCAGGACTTTCAGCTCAAACCTTCTAGATTTGCTGCTTGTAGACAATAGTTCCATCACAGTATGTGAAGACAGAAAAACTGGAACACTTCTGGTGAAGTACCAATGAGGATCAAAGCCTTGGAGGTAACTTCCTTCTCCAGCTGCCTCTGAAGCAGCCTGATTTATGAATGTCTCCAGATTCTAAGTTCTAAACTTCTCCGGATTTTAAGTTTTAAGCTGGGAAAGGAGAGGTTTAGACTGGATATTAGAGAAAAGTTCTTTAATATGAGGGTGATAGACACTGGAATGGGCTGCCCAGAGAGGTGGTGGAGGCCCCATCCCTGGAGTCATTCAAGGTCAGGCTTGACGGGGCTCTGAG
>JANHGN010025953.1:2243-25398 GCA_024605025.1 Megaceryle maxima
CAAGTACAGCCAAAATAGTTCACTACCTTTGGATGCCTAAGTTGAGGTACCTTAGACCTGATTTTTTTCATAGTAGTGAATAAGTGCAGAGTAACAGCAATTCTACTTCCCCTTAGAATTTTCATCTAAGCATTTCCAGCTCTATCTCAAACTTCTCCAGTCTTGTCTTTGGACAGTAAATACCAACAATTTCTTCTATTTAGAAAAATAATTTGTAGAATTTCTTATCTTTAAAACAGTTTTTTTTTAAAACGACTTCACATTTAGTTAAAATTAATTTTTTTTCATTAAAATAGTCTTAAAAATTAAAAAATATATTGACTCTAGTTCTATGTTTTTGACAAGCTTTTTATAACATGTCATCTTATTACATGCAAAGATTAGTTGCTTTTTAACCTCATAACCATCTGGAACATCTAACTCTTACAGTTAAGAGAAAGATATCAAGGTGTAAGATCTAAGAAAAATACAGCTCTCAAAGGAATCACAAACCTTTCTGCTTGAGGGTTAAGTTTGGGCATTAAAAAGAATCCAATTAAAATTGAAAACAAGGGTGTACTAAATTTCACAACTGTAATAAATTAATTATGTATGGATAAAGGGAAACGTAACAATTCATAATAAGTACATGTGCTTCTTAAATACAATTGTTTGTAAAAATAATTAAAGTAGATTATTCTGAGTTCCAAACACATGTTCTCAGTAGTCTGATGGGTTTAGCAACACGGAGGTACCAGCACTGCTTGGGGAAGTGGGACATGGGCAGTACCATTAACATGTAACAGGATAACAACCTCATGTAAATTTAAGCCTTCTGTCTAAAAACCAGGAAATAAAAGTAGGAATCGGATGTTTCTCATCATTAAACTTCAAAGTCTTGTGTTTCTCATCGTGCCCCTGCACTCGGCACTCATGAGACCGCACCTTGAATACTGTGTCGGGTTTTGGGCACCACAGTACAAGAAAGACATTGAGGTGCTGGAGCAGGTCCAGAAAAGGGCAATGAAGCTCATGAGGGGTCTGGAAAGCAGCCTGAGGAGGAGAGGCTGAGGGTACTGGGGTTGTTTAGTCTGGAGAAGAGGAGGCTGAGAGGAGACCTTATTGCTCTCTACAGTTACCTACAAGGAGATTGTAGAGAGGCTGGTGTTGGTCTCTTCTCCCAAATTACTAATGATAAAATGAGAGGAAATGGCCTCAAGTTGCACCAGGGGAGGTTTAGATTACATATTAGGAAGAAATTCTTTACTGAGAGAGTGGCTGGGCACTGGAACAGGCTGCCCAGGGCAGTGGTGGAGTCATCATGCCTGGAGGTGTTTAAAAAATGAGTGGATGTAGCACTTGAGGCTCTGGTCTAATGGATAGATAAATGTTAGGATGAAGGTTGGACTTGATTATCCTAGGGGTCCTTTCCTACCCTAATGATTCTATGATTCATACTAATGCTAGCTTTTAGCTCCTCTCTTGTACCAGCATGATGCAATAACTGGGGTTGTATTTTCCAAAATCCTGTTCTCCCTTTTTCAGCCTCTAGACAACCAAATTTTCAAAGTGGCTTATCCCTGGCTGTCCTCCTGACATCAAGGAGAGATAGGAGGAACCCTTTCATTCCAGACATTCTTACAAAGACAGCATCATCTTCATGCTTCAGCTCAAAGTGAACATAGATCAAACTCCAGTAAGAGAGACAGTCAGACAAAAGCTTGATAAGGTTCCTAAGGCTCAGATCTGTCTGTGGATTTGTGCATTCATGTACTGCATTCAGTTTTGGTCCCCAGTATACAAAAAAAATTCGGACAGGCTGGAGAGGGTCCAGAGAAGGGCCATGAGGATGATCAGAGAACTGGAAGACCTGCCATCTGAAGAAAGGCTGAGAAAAATGGATTTGTTCATCCTTGAGAAGAGAAGGCTTAGGGGAGACCTTATTACCATGTCCCAGTACATAAAGGGTGGCTACCAAGAAGATGGAGACTCCCCTTTGACAAGGAGTCACATGGGAACGACAAGGGGTGATGGGTGCAAGTTAATCCTGGGAAGATTCTAATTGGACTGCAGAGGAAAAATTTTCACTATGAGAACAATTAGAGATTGGAATAATCTCCCAAGGGAAGCAGTGGATTCCCCTACACTGGACGGTTTTAAGACTCAGTATGACAGGGTGCTGGGCCAGAGCATTTAAAATATATATATATATACAGTTTACCTTAAAAGGTTGGACTACATGATCCTTGAGGTCCCTTCCAACCTGGTATTCTATGATTCTATGATATGTTTCCTGTCCTCTGCCCAGTTTCAGGAGCTGTTTTATCCAAGGTTTGGAGGAATATAGCTGCTCTTAATTTAGCAAGAAAAACATGGTATCAGAAAGACAAAAATAAAAAGGATCTTGAGAAAAATTAAACCAAATAAAAAGCAACCAAAATGGCAGTGATCTCACAAGCCAGGAGAGCTCCTGAAAATTGCATCTACCTGCAGTTTTTTCACCAAAAGACTTTGGTTTCCTAAGAATAGTGCATGAAGTATTTGCATGCGGGCAGTGTCAGAGGGCAGACTTACACAATGATTGGGATTGCACAAAGAAGCTGATTCATCAGGGTCTGGTGCATTTTTAAGGAGAAAATCTAGAACGAGTGCCATTATTTCAGAGTACATTTCTCACTCACTGAGTCAAGATTCCCAGGAGCTATGAAAGGCAATCATGCGGTTCTCAAGTGATTGGAAATGTCATTATAATGTAAAATGAATAAAACTTAATCCCCGTCACTTTTTCCACAGCTTTTTTCCTGCCTGGACAGATGTTCCTTGTCAGCCTCTTGAAAAATACATGTAACATCAAACAGGCTCACTGTGGTCATTCCTATCTGGTGGTGTTAGCCTAAGTGTTAGTTAAAAACAGAACAGGCAAAATTTTGCTCTAAATAAAATACGATCACCTTGCTGGCCACGTTAAGCAGAGATGCATTCTAAAAAATAGGAAACAAGGTTTAAAAGATGTATTCTCTGCATAGTAGATGGTAAACAACGTGGATGGTAAACAGCAGAGCTCAGACGTTATCATAGCCTTTGAAAGAAAGGGCTAAGAGAGGCCATGGGACAAATGGGGTTCTGAACCCCAGAGAAAAGACCTCTGCAATCCTTTGATCTCATAGCAAAGAAGGATAGGCTCCAGATATGTTGCAATACACAAATCATTCTGGTCCCAGGTCTCCTTGGGATTTTAATCTGCTGTGTATAACCACTTTCTCAAGGATGGCTGAAGAGCAGAGCTTGGCATGACGAAACGCAGTGTTTTAGATGCAGAGCTGGTACTGTGAAATTCCATTTGTGTATATTGCTCCTCAGATTTTTGCAAAATGCTCAGTCTTGGCTTTTTTCAATTCTCATTTAAGTCAGCTCACCCTATCTTCCAAAAAGGAAAGATTTAAGGCTAAAGTTGATGTGACATAGGTCCCTCCCTTATAATTCTTACAAATCTGAGGTCATAGTGAACATTTCTCAGTAATTTTTCTATTCACCATTTTTACAGTCCACTATTTGTTGGTCTGATCATCCTTACCAAGCAAATGTTGGCTTTATTTTGAAGATAAATACCACTTGACCCCAACCTGGCTAGAGTTTCTTGTTTCCAAACCTATTTTGCAACTCTCTTGCCTCATTTCCGAGGCTAGTTCATCACAATGCAAAGAAATAGCTTTGTACAATCAGGACTATGAATTATTATATGTGGTGAGTATTTTATCTGTGGTAATCAAAAGTCATTACATTTGATGGGCTAAGTCAAATAATTTGGGCTCCCTCTAACTCTTAGAGGGCGAGTATGAACATGTCAGAAAAAAACCAAACCCTTACTTTCATAGTGCTACTCGTCAAATTTCTCCTCAGAAAGCCCAGGAATGAGTGGCATGGACAATTAATTTCCCTGTCTGAGAAACTGTGTCTCCTTCTAGGTGCTGTGGCACTTCTGGGCAAGTGCAGGATTACTCAAGTATAAAGAGTTACTTGCACTAGTGAAAAAAGATGTAACGCCTATAACCATAAGTTGTGTTGCATAAAACAAGTCAGACAGCCTTCAAACCATTGAGGATGAGCTAGAAGTTGTCAAAGACTCTGTTACCACTCAAGCGATGGCTTCACACGTCAGGTGAGGTTCTGCCCTGTAGTCTTTGGGGAGAGTGTCCCAGTTATTCTACTCATGCCATGTGCCATGAAGGAGCACATCCTTTCTTTGTTTTGAACCTAGACCTGCCCAGTTTCATTTGATGCCTTCTAATGATCATATTGGTGAGAAGAGGAGAGCAACATCAATCCCTGTTCCTGCTTTCCCTACCTTCTGATGATTTTATGGTCCTAAACTAAATCAGAAAAATAAAAAGATGCCCTTTGCTAGGATGCTTTTTGTTACTAACAGCTACACTATGAGAGCTGCAAGCACAGAGGGCTTTACAGCAGCTGGGAAGAATTTTCATGACTACCAATGAGACATGGTGAGCCCATCTGAACTGAAAGGCTATAGGTCTTGCATGCTTGTGCACCTCAATAATTTATATATCCTTATATTTTAATATAAATTCCTCCCAGAATCAAAATGCACAAATTCACCCAAGTCTCACCTGCAGGATTTTCATTTCCCAGCACTATCTTCATATGTGCATCTAAGATGGCTAAATCCTTAGACTTTGCTGCTTTGCTGCTGAGTAGGAGGTCCGAGGGCTTTGACATGATCATTCACAGTTTGGGATTGAATGTCTTATGAATCAAAACTAGAGGTGGGTAGATGCAGATCAGACATTAGGAAGAATTTCTTCCCCATGAGGGTGGGGAGACACTGGCACAGGTTGCCCAGAGAGGTGGTGGAAGCCCCATCCCTGGGAGTTTATAAGGCCAAGCTGGATGGGGCTGTGAGCAGCCTGCTCTAGTGGGAGATGTCCCTGCCCATGGCAGGGGGTTGGAACTGGATGATCTTTAAGACCCCTTCCAACCCTGACGATTCTATGATTCTATGTTTTCTAGCAGGGAGTTGAAGTAAAATGCCATACTGCACCACAGGTTTCAACTCAGCTATGACACTTTGCACAAGCCAAGCATCCGACCCCAGAGAAGGTAATTCATATTTGTATAAGATTAGTCATGGAGCATTTATAAGCCCTTCAAGAGAGAGCATCCCTGTTCCTGGACCACTGTCCTGTGACAGGGAAAATAACTTTGCCTTAACTTGTAAAAAACTCAAGGCAAAAATTCACCTCTGTTGGTAAAAGAGGGAAAGGGGGCAGAAGTGACGATCGCACCGTGCTGTGGGGTGGATGGGAGGAGTTTGGCAGTTAAAAGACCACCAAAGAAATACAATCGCCTTGTGTTTGTTTTTTTTTTTTAATTTTAAATCATGATACTTTAAAATATATACATATAACTTAAAATATATGTCATTTAAACGTATAATGTTTTAAAATATACATTTTAATCTAGACATTTTAAATAAATGTCTAGTTTAAAATATAATGTGTAGTTTAAAATATCAGAGCAATAGCAACCTTTTATCAATTGGGCTTGGTAGTGAGGCTAAAAACAAGCTCATGCACCATAGGCACGTGCCCACTTCCACTGGCATCCTAAGGCTCCCGTGGTGGGTAACTTGTATTTCCCAGTGGAATAGGACTTCCAGCAGTAGGTGTTTATTTTTTCTCCAGCAGTACATCTGCTTTAGATGGGGTTTTTTTGTGTCTGGAACCCCGAATGATAAACAATTTGAAGGAGTGTTATTTAAAGGCTACCTGCAGTCTGAGTCAAGGTCGAATTAGCCCATCCACTATTCTTATTGCTACCACCTTTGCTATACATATCACAATAACTCTCCTGTTAAGGGCTCTAGGTTTAAGCAAATAAGTTATCAATAGGAAATAGGAATGTCTTGGAAGATTTTCCCTAGCCATGAAAAATTGCATTCTCCTGGCTTTTCTGTTCCTACAGCCCATGTTTATCAAAGCACAGTTGCCTTCCAGTTTCTTCAAGTGCATGATCAAATGCCAAGAATTTGGCATATATTGTGTCCGAGAAGAGCCTGGGTGGGCTCTGGAGACTCAAATGCAGAGATGCCAGTGACAACATGTCACTGCCCCTCACACTGGGTAGTATTTTACCGTGTAGGTAGCTGCACTGAAACCACTTGCCCTTCAGACTAAGGAAAGAGGACAATGTGAAATAAGCCCTCATGCAGCTGCACGAGAAAGGACATGAGTGGCTGTGGTCCTTCACATGCCCAGGTAAGCACCTCACCAGCAGCCTGTTAGCAGGGCAGTTATTTGCTGTTATTTGCACTTTGCCTGCAGTCCACAGCTCCAGCTGCATCCCAGCATGGTCTGCTGCAGAGCCTCAGAGGATCACACCTAGCAGCCCTGTAAACATTTCCCTTCCACAGCAGCCCTGCAGGCTACCGACATGTATTTGCATTACTGTACAAATACTTTCTGTTGTGAACAATATAAAAATCATTGCCCATTGTGTTTCAGCTCCTTTAGCATCTTTTGAAAATAGAACACACGCTGAAGTGGGGTAGTGTTGTGCTTCAAGCCTGGTTTGTTTTTTTGGGGGTGAGATTTTTTCTGTTTGGGGTTTGGGTTTTTTTGTATGCTATTTTCATCCTCTCTCAATGATCTGATGGTGAAGCATCTGTTACTGTACATCAGCCTTGTGCACCAATACTGCTGCTGCTTAGGCTCTTGAAACGAAACATTCTCTTCTTAGCATAAGGCTGGATTTTGGCTACTGGTTGGCATATAAAAATTGTTCCACCTACCTGTGAGAGGGAGCTCTTTCCGGGGCATGTCAGAGCCACTGTTCAGCATCATGAGACACTAAGGCAATAAAATGAAAATACTATACCAAGCTGGAAGTGCAGGGTAAGTCCAGATGGGCTGAGTGCAGTACAGTTCAAACCGAGTTTTATTTTTCCTTGTGTGCATTGTGTCAGCTCATACCAAATGGCTTCGGATTTTTCAGTTGACTGAGGAGCCACCTTCCAGTTTCAGTTTTCATTTTTGCATCTGTATTGCTGTAGGAACAGAGATTACCTTTGGAAATGGTGGCTTCTGTTGTTAAAAGCATGACAGCTCTACAGCCACATTCAACCCCTATGATGACGTGTGTGGATTTGTACCAATTACTCCCTTCTGCTACAAAGATAAACCAATCCAGCACCTATGCACCAGTAAAGCTGCATCCCAGAGGTATGAAAGCATCCCAGCTGTTGCATATAGGAAGAGCCTGTAGAAGATGCAGATGTGGTGGGATTTCTCTGTCCTCTTGGCTCCAATAAATGCAAGAAGCAGGTAGGAGAACAGCAAGCTCCAAATGTATACATATATATATATGTATTTTATATATGTATATATGTGTATACATATATACAGGTATGTATGCATGTGTATGTGTATACATATGTGTGTCTATAAATATAGGGGGGGGGTGTATATTCACATGTATATGGGGAAACAGCTCCTGAGTTGCATGAGAAAGGGACCAGGCAGAGATGGAGCAGAAAACCTGCTGAAAATTCTTGCCTTTCTGCTGGTAGCCCACGAGTTTACTAAAAGAAAGAGGAATGAGAAAAAAGGTTTCAAGGAAGAGTCCTGGGAGCTAAGAAATGCAATTTTAATATTAGAGAAATATGGGTATATACAAACCACTGTTTCTGGATTATTTTAAGTTATTAAACTGATCCCCACCCAAGTGATATAAGAGGGGGAAAACCAGCTAATTTATTTTTTTCCCCACAAAACAAAATACAAAAACCCCCCATTCTGTTCGATCAACTAAAATCAGCTTTCTGACAAGGACAAACCCATTAATGACAGAACAGATATTTTCTTAAAAAAAAAATAAAGTAACAAAAATCAATTTCTCAATGAGAAACATTTCAAGAAAAAAAATCGACCTATTACACCCCAACAATTACTACTGAAAACTCAAAACCAACCAATCAATATATTAGTGAAAGGTGAATATGGTATTGATTTTCAGAAGGAAAAGTAAAAGTTGGAAGGGCTTCATAGTGGAATAAATCCTTACAAAAAAATGAAAGACCCAATATAAACAGAGTTATCACTGAACACATAAAGATAAAAGAAATGTAGCATCTCTGGCACATCTCATAAAGATTAAATCCCCAGGGAGGAAAAAAAAAAAAAAAAACATATATAAACAGAATTACTAAATCAGTGAGTAAAAGGTATTTGAAAATGCGGTATCATAACTTTTTTTTTTTTTTTTTTTCATGGACCCCTATTTTAAAAATATGAACTGGTTCACAAAGTCTGGAGTTCTGCGATAATTCAGAAGCCAGGGTTATGTCATCACTCATTGGAAGGAAATCAGCTCAAGCACTGACAAAATTTCATATTTTGTTCTCCTGAAATTTTTTTGCAAGACACTTTTTCTGGTTAAGCTTAGGAACAGTCTGATAAATGCCGAGCTTTTGTCATCTTATGTTTTCATTACTGGTGTTCTTAAAAGGAACTTCGGGGAGGTGGCAGAGTCACCACCCCTGCAAGTGTTCAAAACACATGTAGAGGTACTTCAGGACATGCCCTAGTGGGATGGTGAGGTGGGGTTTTTTGGGTTCGTTTAGATTTTTTGTTTGGTTGATGTTCTTTTTTGTTGATTGGTTGGTTGGTTTGGGGGATTTGGAGTTTTTTTGATTGGTTGGGTTGGGTTGGTTTGGGGCTTTTTGTGGTTTTGGCTTTTTGTGTGTGTGGTTTTGTTGGTGTTTTTTGTGTTGTGTTTTGTTTTAAGTTGTTTTTTGTTTGCTTTTTTTTTTTTTTTTTAGGTGGGGGGTTGGTGGCTTTTTTGGAGGTTTTTTGAGTTAACAGTTAGATGTGATGAACTTAGAGGTCTTTTCCAACCATGACAATTCTGTAATTCTGTGAAAATACTCACTGAGCACGTGAGGGAGGTGAACCAGTACTGCACTATTTAAATAACCGATCACATCACAGGAAGTATTAGTCTAGAACATATTAATGAAATTTGCCAGCAACCCACATACTAAAACCTGTTTGCATTAAGCATTTCTTGAAAATTTTCAAGAAACAAATCAGTTACAATCAGACTGTTTGTATGTACTTCGTGAAGGAAAATAAGATGCAAATTCTTTAATAAATTATTCACCAGCTCTGCTCTCAAGTGTATTGAGAGCTGGCAAAAAGTCCATGGCAAAGGGTAGTGCTAAGAAACAAGCACATAAACCAGAGAGGCACTATCAGGTAGCATAACACAGAGATTAGTGGCAGGTCTTGGCTTAGTCAACATCCTCATTAATGATCCTAAAGCAGAAGTAAACAGAAACGTAATGAAATCTGTGCATAGCTGGGAGCAACTGTGCGTGCCAGCGTCAAATAAAAGGAAATAATGAAAAAGAAACGAGATGCGGGGATGTCAAATAAAATAACACTGCATGCTAAAAATCAAATTAAGAAAAATATTCCGTGCATACTTAAGAGGAGAACCACAGGCATGTTTCAGATTAATTTTCCTTCAATCACTAGGCACTGTTAGCCGGGTAATAATCAGAGTAGCTCCACAGAAGTCGGTGAAACCACCAGAGAAGATTGAAGGAAACATGGACCTGCTTTCACCAGCTGATGAGAAGCCTCTTCTTAAGGAAAGTGGCAGAGAGAGCAAAAAGAGGTCTTTGGTGCTTCATGGTGTGGTACATCATTTGTGTTGCAGAGAGGCCAGCAGCTCTTCTAACATTACCCATGACAAGTTGTCATCCTCTGTAAGCCACCCTGTTGATTATACTATGAGTTTATTATACTATGTTTATGCTATGAGTCCTTTTAAAAATCTGTAAAATTACCATTTGAAGTGCTTAGAGGTGAGGGTGGTGAATTTATGAAAATCCCAAAGGTATTTTCATAAATCTCTACACTCGAAATGATGCACCTAAAGGTGATAAATTAGTAAATGACTCACAGAACGTTACTTGCCCTGGCTGTCCCTCAACCTGCACTGAGAAAAAATGTTGCTGCTGAGCCCTCAAAGTGCTGTTTTGCCTGCTGTTTTCATTAGAAGCCATTCATGTTTTATTTAGATAGCTTCAATCAATGTGGATCTCTATTTTTCAGTTAAACCCTGCCGGCGTAATCAACCTCATCTGCAAATTGTCCTGCACTGTCAGTAAGTGACTGCCTTCCAGTATTGTAAACTGTGTAGTTAATTGTTTTTAGAGAAGAGGGAAATACTTCTTGGTAGTAAATGCAATGGACCTCTGTTTGTTTCGAATACAAAGTTAATCTCACACAGCTGATTTTGGTATTTTTGCTGTTTGATAGCCCTACAGGTTGTTCTAGTGGAGGAAACGTAGAGGGGGAGACACCTGCTTTGGTTCTTTACAACTAGATTGGGGACAAATGGGAATGATGGAGTAATTTAATTGGAAAAACTTGCTTTACTAAGGGGAGGTGACAGGATATGTTATTAGTCAAAGGTAGCAGGAAGTAGGAGTCTGTTCCCAGTGCGGATGGAGCTCGCTGGTGGAGTCCTTAAAAGCTATGTGGTTCAACGTGTTTATAAACAGCCTGAAAAATGACCAATTGTTAAAATGAAAAGGTCCGATAATTACAAAAAAAAAAAAAAAAAAAAAAAAAAAGTTGGTCAGGCTGGAAAAAACAAGGGTTGGCCAAAGATTTACCACATTATTTCTGAAGATGGAAAGGCTGGGTAATGAAATGGCAGGTGAAACCCAGTGGAAGCAAATGTAAAGGTATGCACATCAGAAAAAGTGATCCAAGGTTCATGAACAAAATCTCTGAGCTCTGAGCTGGCTGTAACTGTCAGGAGTGAGACCATGAAAACATCAGCTTAGTGCTTGAAAACGCTGAAGAAAGTTGTGGGAGGTTTTAGGGAACAGATAGAGAATAAACCAAAAATACTGTTAAACCTCAGCACAAAACCACAGTTCGTTCCCATTTTGAACACTGTGTGCTACTCTGTCCCTTTCACCTGCAAACAAAATATGATGAAAATTTCAGAGGAGACTGACAAAGGTGATGAAAAGTGTGGGGCAATTTCTCTGTGATAAATCAGCAAGCAGGCTATGACTCTTTGCTATGAGTCAGCTTTGATTAGGAGGAGTCAGGATAGTCTCTGGGGGCCACGATGCTGGGAGGAGTCAGACGCAGAAGAAATACATGGAGCTGGTGGACTTGCAGCCTTACCAAGGCTTTGTCAGGGCTGCTTTCATGGGTGCTCAACATCTGCATGGCCTCAAGAAACAGATAGCACCAGAATGAGCAGCAGAAATGCGGAGAGAATTGCTAAGAGTGGAAAAAAAACCTCCACAGGCAATAGAGAAATTTGATGACATTATAAAAGGTGGGAGAAAGTACCATGAGTGCTTGTGTTGTTCCTGCACCTCCCTAGAGGCTCTGAGCAACCTGCTATAGTTGAGGGTGTCCCTGCTCACTGCAGAAGGGTCAGACTAGATGTTCTTTGGAGGTCCCTTCTGGCCCAAACCGTTCTATGATTCTAGTAAGATTCTGTGATTCTACGATGATTCTATCATTCGATGATGATTCTATCATTCGATGATTCTAGATGCGTGCTGAGGGGCACAGCTGGAGTGTGGGTGGGGTGGCAGTGAGGGGGTGGGTGTGTGTGGGCGTGTAAGCTGTTTGCATCCTGACGTGAAACATATGGTGCATTTAAATCTTCTGGAACTGAGCAGCCTTGTCTCCCTGATCAGACCTTATCTTTAAAACAGTGTCCAACTTCTGGGACTTCCTTTTGTGCTCTCTTCCTGCTTCTGCAAACCTGAACATGGCTTTGGGAAGCATTGCAGATCAACAGCTTCAGCAGCTGAAAAAAATAAAGCCACAATAATCACTGTCAGAGAAGGACTGGAAAGAGAAACAGCTATTAATTATGGCTGAAAGGAATGGGATCTTTGTATGAGAGATAATAAAAATAAGATAGAGAGAAGGAAGTACGGAGCATAGGAATTGCAGTCAGGTCTTGGAGACTCTTAGCAGCTCCGTTTATGATCATACCAATATAACTAGAGATTTTTAAAAGATGCAGCCTAAAAGGCTGCCAGATAGCACACCGTGCGTTCTGCAAGAGCCACAGAATACGAGTAGCTTCAACACAACAGGATAGTAACAGGGGATATGTTGCAATCCTAGTCCATTACTGTCCAAACAGTAATGTACAGAAACCCTTTGAGATTTATTTTTTATTTTTGCTGTTAATGGCCTTAAGGTCTATGCTAGCAGATCCAGCACAGTGGCCTTAGAATGGAAGGAAGGAGAATGTATCATCATGGACACCACTTTTCTACCTCACAAGCAAGCCAGACTGAGAATGCAGAAGAAGACAGACATGATCAGCAATGACACACAAAGCAGATCTGCAATTACTTTAAAGTTACTTGGGAAAACCAATACAGTAGCATGTCCATTAATCACACACCTTCCCCAAAACCAGCCTAAGGCATGGTAATAGCTTTCAAAACTCACTGGTGGTGGGATCTGAACTGGACCCCCTGAATGCTTGGATGGTGGAGCAGCAAACCAGTGATGACAACAGCAGTAAGAGCACCCTGTGGTTATTACTGACACGTCTATGGGAACATATGCTCATGCTTAGAATTTGTATACTAAGGATAAAAAATCCCGGCTGGTTTTGATGAACACTGAGATGTAACTACAACAGAAAGAGATCCAACTTGATGAAGCAGGTGGCCTCTCCTTACCCAGTACTCTTTATACACAAAGGGCAATGAACTACAGCCATAGCCCGAAGACCGGAAATGCTCATTTCTGCCTTGCCCACTCCATTCCCTGAAGCTTCTGTGTGCATGATCAGCTCTGCAGATGGAGTGGGCAGTTCAGCTTCAACCTCTGTTTAACCCAGGGGCTGGGTTACGCAGGCTTGAGCTGCCAAAGAGACAAATGAGAGGCCCTGATAGGAGGCTAGTATCTTGCTGCCTTCCCCAAGTTAAACAATAACTTTATTTCTTTATGGAAGACCCTTCCCTTTCAATCCAGGTGCAAAAGTAAATATGCTTTTCTTCAAAGTTATAAATGAGACCCGGGGATTTGTAAGAGGGGGATGCTCAAGGTCAGAAAAAAAAAGAAAACAAACCACAAAGAAGCCAGAAATCTGCAGGTGTTTGGTCACAGAGCCAACCTGCAACATATCCACATGTATCTTAGTCCTTGGAAGGACACCAAGGAGCAGGAAACACTAGAGCTTTGAACCCTCTGAGCTAGACAACAGCCGCTTTCCTGATTAAAAAGCAAAACCAACACCTCGACTACCCCAGCAATATGGTCAGTAGTCCTAGCAGGTATTCTCAGTCCAAGACCTTTAGTACATAAAAGCATGAGTGTGTGCAGCTAGTGTTTAACAGAGATGACAAAGCAAGCAGGGGAAGTAATTCAAACAAAAACAAACACCAAAACAAAACGACAAAATCCAAGCAAGGAAAGAAAAAAACAAAACTAAAACCAACTAAGAAAAAAAAAAAAGTGCATCCCAGTTCAGTCGCATTTTGACTCGAGGCAGAGCACTGCAGGGGTCAGTGGTGTTACAGTGCCCTTGCACTGATGACAGATTTCATGGGTAGAGATGATTCTTCCCTTCTTTCCACACAAATGCTCACCTTCTCCAATCTGCAAGAAGAAATAAATCACAAGGAGTTTTATGAGCTCTATTTAAAGAGTCTCTTCTATGACAGAGTTTCAAAACTCAGAAGTCAGGTAACTTAGAACTTACATTTAATTTTATGATGGGCATCCTGGATAGATCATCACAAAGTAGAAGTTTTGCTGCTTGCATTGTATTAGATGCTGTTCCCCACCACCACAACCAGTGTATTCTGTTCCTACAAACTGTCATGAACAAGCCTGTGGCACCAGGTAAGCAACAGTGGAAAAAACCCAGCTGTACTGCACTTGCCTAGCTTCACAGATGACTGAGCAAGTTGAAACTAAGCAAGACATACCAGAGGAAAAGCGTGCACTGGCTAACACAAGTAGCTGGATGCCCTGTGCCCATCAGTGTTCTGAGCTCAAACTACTGCAGATAGATACAGCTGAAGTTAGCTGAGGATTGAGCCCAATGGCACATTATTTTGAAAAGAAAGCTTATCTTTGTAGTTGTCCTCAGTTATCAGAAGCAACTGTGCTCTTAAGAGGTAAGCACTTGCTGGCAACTGCCTAGGTTTTGCTTTGAGGACAGAACTGACACCAACTCCAACTCATTTGTAGCTCAGCAGTTGAGTGCTGAAACAGGAGTTTGCTGCTTCTGTTTGTTCCTCCATCTGAGTGTCTTCACAGACTGCAGTTCTCCGTGATGTATAGTACTGAAGAGTACAAGAGACGAATGAAAGGCAAAATCCCCATAGCAGTTAGTTTGGAAAATCAGACTTAACTTCTACCATTGTTAATGGTATTTAGGGGTTTGACTGTGACTGGTGGCAGTCTGGTGATACAGGACACATTGATTTGGGAGTCAGTTTACAGTGGCCTGGTGTAGGAAACAGATCTGCAAAATGTATTGAGTGTCACATCTGAAAAGCAATTCCAATGCTTGGATCTTACTCTCTGTCTACTGCTCTAAGCATCTCTTCAATATAATAATATTCCTATTTTCCAATGCACTGTGCTGCTCTCATCTTGGCTCACCGAGAAACTGTTGTGTATACTAAGCTGTGTGGTATGTCCCATACATTAGGGTGTCTGGCTTAATTTGGAAATCTTCTTAAAATGCATACTTGAATTATTGATTGTACAGCTTGGAAGATGAAATGAGACGGGGTGGATTTTAGACTTATGAATAACAAACTCCTGCTCAGGCAAACCTACTGAGCAATGAGTTCAAGCTCAAAGAGATGCTACCACTACACATTTTATACATGTTACTATCAGGCTACCTACAGTCCTTGCTACATGGTTGCTATTTTCCTTAATAGAAGTAGGGATTAGTGTGTAAGGGATTTAGGAGCACAATTCCCCCTGGCCTGCGGTGAGATTATGTGCCTGAAAACCTCTTCTGAAATCTGCTCCAGAGATTGATTGCTGTCAGATTTCCATTTGGCTGAATAGTTGCTCTGAAACGTCTCTGACCACCTTTATTTTTGTGTGCTAGTTGACAACATTTTATAGTCCAGCCTGTTATCCTTCGTGCAAGCAAGATGTTAGCTACATCTTACTCCTTCTGTTTCAGCAGTCCTTTCTCAGCCTTTTTATTCTCCAGCCATAATGAGCACCAAACTAATTGGGTTCATCTCTAACCATATTTGTGAACATCCAACACTACCCAGCACCTGAGCTGCCCTGTTGGCACTGTTACTGTATCGGTACCTTGGTACTGAGGCACTCAGCATTTCACACAGCCCTCAGGTGGGAGTCCACTGGCCCTTTCTGCATTTCATCATCTCTTCTGATTTGTTCTGTGTCTCTGCTGGTGCATCTCAGTGTTTTGTTTGCTTTTTCTTCAGCTGCCAGCTAGTACACTAACTATCTGAAGATTAGATCTCCCATTTGTCTCGGATCATTTTTCTGTGACCCTATCAGAGGAAGCATTAAAAGATTTATAAAATGAATGTGTGAAACAAGGATGTGCCAATCAACTCTACAGAAGGGGGTAAAAACATTATTTCAGTAACTGCTGACACAAGTTAAAACTGAACTTAATAAAAAATCATTCTACTGATTTCTGAAACAGAGCCCAGGAGGCAGAAAGATCATGGAGGAGACCAAAAAGATCAATTGCATTCCTCTGCACAACAACCCATTTCTAAAAGCCCTGATTTTTGGTATAATCCCTTTGGCTATTTTTTTGACCCAGTGTTATTTGATTTATGTGGGTTTTTTTAATCATTAAATTGTATGCATGAGGTATCCACTCAAGACTTCACCTTATGCATGTTTCACCGTAGGAAGCTTCTGCTGTATTTGGTACAAACTACTCCACCTGGTTTTATTATCTGAAATCTTCAAAATTTGCCTTTGCATTATTGAGTTTTTTAACCATAGCATTTAGTCTTCAGAATAATTAGGATCACTTTACCACAGCAGCATAACCTCGAGTGAGAAAGTTAATTTCCTATTCAGTTTAGAATTTCACCATTAATGCCGTGAATACTAAATTCATACCACTGCAGCCAAAGTCCTTGGAGAGTGCCTTTAAAACACCAACTTCTTAGCTCTGATCATTTCCTACTTTTGTTTCATAAATGGCTTTAAATCCTCTTATAGTGTTGCAAGAAGAGTGGTATTTTCCCTTGGTTTCCTCTCTCCATCCTGCCTGCCAGGAGATAGGTGAGATAAGTGGTTACAGACGATATGAGCATTATAGGATAGATGGCTCATAGTACTACAAAAGCACCATGCCCAGCAGTCCCTGAGGGGCAATACAATATTTCTGCCAGTAGCTCAAATATCTCTCAAGCCCAGAAAGCAATGTGAACTGGAACCTTACTCTTCTGGATGTCAGCATAATTCATCCTGCATGCTAACACTGTGATGGGTGCCAGGGGTGAATTTTCTCCTCTTCTTCATAGGAGGTTTTGGGTTCTTGTAGCACATAAAGGCTCCATAGTCCTAGCTGATGAAGTCATGCTAAGTTGCGTCATGCAGCATATGGCTTCAAGTGCCCTACAGAACATGGCAAATACATTTGTTTCCTAAGGAGTATGGGCACCAAGAATCTATACTGTATTCAATTAGGAAAAAACATCTTATTTTCCTGAATGCCACAAGAGTAAATCAACAAGCACCCCAGAAATTAGTCCATCTTTTTGGTCCTAAAAGTCATTGTGTCTCTTCTCCTTTGGAGCCCTACCGGCTGCCTTTGCTGTTTAGTGGATTCTTCCTGGTTTCCCTGAACTTTTCTGACTTTTACCAGCAGCTGCAACCAATAAACCCCCATGCCTCCAGATCTGCTGCCAGTCTCAGGGAAACCTCTCTGGCGGCATGGCTTATTTTACTCTGCAATTTCTGCTTCCTGGTCTTTCAGCAACAGCTATGTGGAGGGGCATTTAAATGACATTGTGAGCGGGGTGGATCTGGGCATGCATGTCAGGAAAGGCAGTTTGCTTGGACTGAATAACACGCTTTTCAGGGTAGACTATCTTGAGTGTCTCCACCAGGAGATCTTCTCATGTCCCTACACTTCAGGAAGCATTGAAACAGCACCAGTGCCCACCAACAGAGGAGTGCAGCAGTAGTATTTCTGCTGCTGAGAGACTGGAAACCCATCTTCTGCTGTTCAAAGTACTGGGCTGAATTGTACAGGCTGCAAGGAAATACATCAACTACAATTTAGGGACCAGATGCCCCACAGCACTTTCACTCCTTCGTGATGGTGCCAAGTTCTGCAAATTTTTAACTGGACAGTGTGCCATGGCTTAACCTCCTCTTTAAGTGGAAAAGTATTTTTTGGTGTTCCATGTTTTCAAAAGAATAAAAAAGAATTGTTTATTGCATTTCCTAAGTAGTATGGGAAAGGAACCTTTTGTTAGTTTTTGAAGGCTATTCTCACACCTAGAAAGATTATATTCAAATGAAGGTGAAGGTACATATCAGAGGGAAGAGACTACAAAGGAAGAAAAAATGTACTAATTGTCCAGAAACTAATCACTATAAATGCCCAGAATTTCACTTATTACAGAAAGAAAACTGAACATTAATGTAAGAAATGCACCATTAAAGTACTGAAAGGTCTCACCTCTGACCTGTATTTGATCTATGAAAGCAAAAATTCATAAGAAAAAGGCAAGGTGTCTTTTTACAAAGGCTGAATCTGTAAAGACTAAAATACTTCAGTCAAATTATGTAGGTATGGCAAGACATCTCCCCACAGCAAATGAAAAGCGTTATCACCAGGACTCTTTAGGACATGAAAAGCTATCATGCACCTATATTTTTAGTTCTCACTTGCCAAAATGGGAAGCATAATGGCTGGCCTGACTGCCCAGATGTCAAACTCCACAAACCGAAGCTGAGTGCTGGGCCATGAGGCACATGCAGAGAGAAGCATGTGGTGGTGGGAATCTTCTGACGCTAACTGGGGTGGAAGCAAAGGGCTTCACATGCTCAAACCACCCAACACAGCTACTGGCACGAACCATACAGCTTGTGATGATGGGATGAGAGAAGCATTGCACCATCCATCCTGCTTTTAGGTAGTCCTGTCTGGAACCGTGAAGAGGTATTTCAGGTCTGAAGAAGTGTCTCCTGCTTGTCTTTGGTGCCAAGCAATCACTGCCTCTGCCCAGCCTGACTTTTGGGTATCTACATGTATCTTAAAAGTACCAGTGTTGAGGTTTCCTATGGTAAAATCCCTGGGTGACTAAATTCTCAAGAAGGTTTGTGGCCAGAGCAAGCTGTGGGACAGAAACACATCTGTCCCTGTGCCATGTGCCTCTCTCTTTTGACAGAGAATTTATTCGACCAGGGTTTTTACCAATGGAAACTGCTAGCTTTTGGACACGTGTAGAGGTAGATATCCAAAATCCAGGCTAAGTGTGCACCTTGACACAGATTTCTGCTCATGAACTACCCCTTATTTTGTAATATTGCCCGAGCCCAGTGCGAGCGATCTGAGGCTCACTCATGCCTAAACACAAACACAGGGAAAGGCAGCACGAGGAAACATGAGGTAGTCCCTTGGTAGGGAGGGATCATGGGATGCTTTCCTAAACCAAGGCTGCAGAGGAGATGATGAGGAAGAAGAGGAAAACATAGAATGCGAAGCTTATCAAGGTGTAATTCCATGTTGCTGTCTATCATTAGTTGTTAAAGAAACTGGTGAGCTCTGATTTATGATGGAAATGTGAGTGTATGAGAAACAAGTTGAGTTTTTTCCAGATGTTTATTTGTATCACTCGGTAGCGTTTGGTTTTTACTGTTGATGTATTTTTGTCATGACTATGCTTCACATTGGAGAAAACGGTGAAATCCAAACAAGCCACATCATAACTTGATCATGAAGTAAAGAAACACTGTAAAATAAATTGTGTGAGGGAGCACTGGTTAAAAAAACCCAACAACAAAAAACAACGAACACAAAACACAAGCCTGAAAAGCATAAATGTGTACCAAAGGACTGGTCCAGGGGACATATAGCTCTGAGAATAAGGTAATTCATTACAGAATACATTCTGTAATGGCTCAATGACAATTGTTTATTGGAAGTTCATGGCAATCTGAGAAAAAGCCAGAAAGCAGATAGGAACCACATCTTCAGAAAAACAAGAAAGAGGGGGAAAAAATAAAAGAAAACAAGAAAAAAAGAAAAGAATCGGAATCACAGGCAATTACGATTCACTAAACCTAATTTTAATCCACTGTAGTATAATGAAATGATCATTAAAGCTCTGCATCTACCTGCAGGATAATGGAATAATGAGCAGCAAATGATGAAGGTGCCGTGGTACCAGGGTGGTGTGACAAACCCTCCTGAAGAAGCAAATGGATTTGGAACCCAAAATATTGAATGAACACATTCAAACAATGCAGTTTGAAACAGTGATACTTTTTTTTTTTTTTTGCATGGAAGAAGCAGTTCTGGAAACCTTCTAAGGCTGCAATTTGGTTCCTTTGCAGGTTTTCTGGTGTAAAACACCACACTGAATTTGAAGACCTAAAGGCTGGCTGCCTCTGCAAGCAAAAATACCTGAGTGCCAGGGTGATGGATATGGAAAAGAATAGGAGTAGATTATAGAGAGTCTTACAAAATGATAGAGCAGCACAACAAATCAATGCACTCTGGGGTTGCTGGCACAGGTAAGTTACATCCTTCAGCTGCAGCGAATGACTACTCTTTATGTAATCACACCTGGGATATGGCATTAAATTGCAATATCTCGTTACTCGTCCTTAGAAAACACCGAAGAATTTGACGCAATTTGGATCTGAAGAAGAAAAATTATCAGACATTGGAAAGACTGATACACAAGGAAAGATGGATAAATATATAGCTTATCTAATCAATAATTAAGCAAGGGAAGGATAATGGTTTAAAAATACGTAAAAGAAGGATAATTATTTTGGATGATGCTTGGTCCCAATTCAGCACAGTGCTGCCCATCAGCCCTGCAAAACTCCAGCACATGGGACTTCAGTGGAGCTTAAGCGCGTACTTAAATTGAAGCACACGATGAAGTACTCTGCTTAATTGGGGCTGCAACCACAAGTAGTGGTCTGAAATTAAGAAATGGAAAAGTGAAGGCTAAACAGCAGGAAAATGTTCCAAATGGCGAGATATGTGAGCCTGGGGAATAATCACTCAGGGGAATTGGTGGAAACTTCATCCCTGGACACCATTCAAGTTTTTCTGGACAAAGTCCTGGGAAGATAGTCTTTGGGGAATAATCTTGCTGCTGCCTCTGGAGACCACAACTGCAGTGACCTAACTTTTCTGAGTTCTTCTGGGCTGGCTTGCAGCATTAAGCCTGGGACACGATTTTCATGAGAAATGATGGCATGATAGGCTGGTGACCTTCCGAAGCTCTTCCTTGAGCCCCCCCACAAGTCATTGTTGGTTGTTTTCCTTTTTTTTTTTTTTTTCCCATCAGAAAAACCTCCAAAACACTACACTTTAAGCCTCGTGGTATTTCTCTGTTTTTTATTTTTCTCCACTGACCAAACATTGAGTTCATTCTCACCTCTGCATTGTAATGCAAAGCTTAAAGATATATGACCAACCTAATTTCATCTTGTAGGGCTTTGTTTCGTTTCGAGAGCACGTGTGGCAAATGTCATCGGAGAGGTAGCTGTATCTTGGAGAACCTCATATCTCTGAGCATGCCAGCAGAGACAGTGTCAGAGACCGGAGGGTTTAGGGGGTTTTTTGGTGGGTTTTGGTTGGTTGGTTGGTTTGGGGTTTTTTTGTTGTTTTGGGGTTTTTTTTTCCCCTCCATGGTGCCTCTGGAGGAAGGGCTGTTGCAGAAAAGGACTTTCCCAAGGATGACGCCGTAGATTCTTCAAGGGCTTTTTCCACTAAGGAGAACAATTCTGGTGAGCCAAATGCAAGGCCAGGAACACAATTGCTTTAAAATCTACTTTTCCTTAAAGTAACATTTGTAGAAGCCTGTGCTTCATTCACTGAGACTTTTGGGGGGTATTTTTGGAAGGCGCAAAGTAATAAACAAGACAATTTACTAATTCCTTTATCCTGCTGAAAAGGACAGTCTTGGAAAGTATCCCTCATCAGAGGTCCTTAAGAAGTTGTTAAAGAACAGGTCGGCAGGATGATAAATGGAGCATGTCATCCATTGAAGGGGACCAGGTGGCTTCATTCAGGCCCTTCCAGATCTCTTGGATATGTTTTGGGGTTCTTTTTGGTTACATTCAAAGCTGTGAGTGCAGCAGCATCTCCCCAAATAGATGTGGTCCTACTTGCATTTTTTTATTATTTAGTTTTATTATAAAATTTTATTAGAAGTGTTTGATTTGTTTGGGTTGTTCTCCCCTAAACTAAGAGCAGACAACACTGTCTGGAAGAAAAGTATTTATGATGTTCCAGAGGTGCCTTGTGAGTGTTTAAGGTAATGAATGTTATAAGAAAGGTGACCTCTTGTCCCCTGTCCTGGATGTCCTTGGCTTTCTGGAGATCAGGGGATTCCTGTTTCCCACCTCCAGAGCCCTACCCCAGGCTGGGAAGCAGGGAGAGGGGCAGGTGGGCTGCTATTGGCCGCTTGCCTGGGGACAAGTGGCCAACTGGGAGGTGGGGAATCCAGTGGGGAATGGTTCTGTGCCAGAAAGATAGGCGGTGATTGGCTGTCTGGGAGGGGAGCGCTACGCAGAGCAGCCAATCGGAACGTGGGAAGGCTAACAGGGGATGGTTCTGTGCCGGAAAGGCAGGCTGCGATTGGCTGTTTAGCCGGGGACAAAAATCCAACCAGCCAATCAGGAGGTAGGGAATCCAGCATGAAATGGTTTTGTGCCTGGTGGGCTGGCTGCGATTGGCTGCCTAGAGGGGGAACGGTGGGCAGAGCGGCCAATCGGGAGGTGGAAGATCCTTTCGGGAGGGGGCGCCGGAGCTGCGGAGGGCGCGGGGAAAGGGGGGACTGCGGAGCAGTGCGGGCCCGAGGGGCGGCGCGGCGGGAGCCTCCGGCGGGGCCGTGCCGAGCCGAGCCGGGCTGGGCGTTGCGGTGAGGTGCCGGCTGCTAGGTGGAGCCCGCGTCCGCGCAACCCAGATCCGGGCCCTCGCCGCTCCCCCGCCCCTCGGCTCGCCGCCCGCCCGAATCCGTGCGGCCGCCGCCGGGCAGGGCAGCAGCGCCGCGCCGACCGCCGCCGCCTCCTCGGGCTCCGCTTCCCGCTCCCGGCCCAGCCTCGCGGGGAACGCGGGTGCTGCGGGTCTCGCCGCCCCCGAGCGCCTCCGCCCCCTCCCCGTGTGCGGTGGGTGCGCGTTGCGCCGAGGCGAGCCGTGCCGAGCCGAGCCGTGCCGAGCCGAGCCGTGCCGGCGGGACCGCCCGCCCGCGGCCATGGGGCCCCCCCACGCCCGTTAGGCACCGCGCGGGGCGCGCCCGCCGAGCCGCCCCCCCGCCCGCGCCGGGGCTGGCGATCTCCGCAGCGGGAGGAGGGAGAGGAGGAGGAGGAAGCATCTGGGGTGCCGGCGGAGCCCAGGGGGTCGACGACCACCCGCGACCCTCTACGCGGGCGCCTTTGTGTCCCCCAGCCCCGGCGGAGCGAGGGGCCGCGGGCAGGGGAGCGGATGCGAAGAGCGGCTGGTTCTGGAGGGAGAAGAGAAAAGGGGGATGGTGGAAGATTTCTCTTTTTTTTTTTTTTTTTTTTTTTTTTCCTGGTGGTCTCTCCGGCAGCGGCTGTTCTTCCCCAGCAGCAGCAGCAGCAGCAGCAGCACGGGCAATGACTCTGCCGCATACGAATCGCCTGGCCGATGGTGCCGGCTCCGGAGACATCACCTTGCTCTGAAGTTGCCCACCTGGAGGAGGTAAATCGGAGCGGGGCTTTGGTCCAGAGGGGTCGGCGACGACGGGGGAGAGGAGGAAGCGATCGCCTCCCCCATCCCCACACACCCTCCGTCCTCCGGGAGGGAGCCTGTGTAGCAGCAGAAGAACAAGGCAGGAAAGGAGAGACTTTTTCTTCTTCCTTTTTTTTTTTTTTTTTTTTTCTTTTTTTTTTTAATCATAAAA
>JANHGN010025955.1:0-10672 GCA_024605025.1 Megaceryle maxima
GTCCGCCCGCCCAGCCCGCCCTTGGATGGGCTGGACAGCGCGGGGACCGGGGAGGGGGGCTGCGGGGCTGGGGTCTGGCTCCTGCCCCTCTAGGAAGTGTGGCCGGTGCAGGGGGGGGCAGAGCTCGCCTGGGGGCAGAGCTCGCCTCCAGGCTGCGCTGGAGAGAGCCTCCTGGGGGTCCCACTTGGTCCTTTCACCTGCAATGGCAAGTCAGGGGCTGGGTGTTCCCCTCGCTTTGGGATGCAGCATCACACCAGGCATTGGGTAAACCAGGCATACCCCACACATAATCACACCAGACTGGGGGGTAAAACAGAGTCTTCAGGATTTGTTCGCCAGAACAAGCATTCGCAGTTATTCAGCATGTCTGAACAACATGCTTCCCCCAGCCCTGGCTGGGGAGAGCTGCTTGTGACACGACTGCCATTAGGGTCTGTGTTCACTCCAGCGCTGGACAACGTTCCCTTAGCCACCACACCTCTTGGGCAGGGATGTTAAAACAGACACTCAACCTGGTTCCTCGGCTTCGCTCTGTCCATACGGACAAAGCCACCACTCTTCCAGACATTAGCTCACAGGGCAACCAGCCATTTTCCTCCATTAAATTCACCACATTACTGCAAGGTATGACCTTAAGATTTGCCTACTGAGGAGATTTCTTGGGATCCCCTTTATTCATCTTCCCCTGGGCTACCATTAGCCTCCCCAAAGGAAATGGAGGCACAGCAGTTCGTGGACAACATCTGGAGGACCATCCACCTCCATGGTTGAAAGGGATTGAGTTTCACTCTTAGAATGTTTCGAGTTGGAAGGCACATTTAAAGGTCATCTAGTCCAACCCACTCCCATGTCTCTCCCATTCCAGGGCCAGAGGGGTGAGATGACCAGAACAGCACATTGCTCTCCAGAGCTGTCACTCTGGTCTTTTGTGGGTAAAAAAAAAAAAAAAAGAAAACAGAAGAAAACAGTGTTGCAGATAACGACAGGGTGTTGCTTTGTGACTGCATGGGACAAGTGCCATCAGCCAGCCCCCTGTATGCCAGCCAAGAGGAGAGCAGGCTGAGCACTGCAGAAGAAAAATCACCAGAGATATTTTTACATCAGCCATTTCTAGGGTATTGCCGCAGCCCACCTCTGTGCTTGCTTGCAACGTGAGTTGAAGCAGAATTTTTTTTTTCCCCCAACGCAGATTTTCTCACTGGCATCTCTGAAGTGCAAGTTGCCATGGAAACCATTTTGTCTGTGTCCCATGTTGCCCACATGCACTCAGAAGAAGCTGCAGAAGCAAAATGGCCGTTGTGTAATGATGCAGGGTCTCAGTATATGAGGGGCTGCTGTGCTACACAGCACACTCCCAGTTCTGAGACCCTCTCAGAGAAGCTGCAGGCAGTTGCTTTGGAATGAAATGAAATGCATGAAGGTTATGATGTGCTTGGCGAGAGCAGGAAAATGTCCCCACCTCGCCTTAACTCTTGCAGTGCTTGGCGTGAAGCTCCACAGCAATCCAGTCTCGCAGGCATGCCTTCCCCTTTTCAGTGTCACACTGTCATTCCTACTCCTCCACGTATGGAGATGAGGACCTTGCTCTGATTGTGTGGTGCAGCTCTGTCCACCCTGAGGGGCCCAAGTGCTGTCTTGACGGGACAAAGGGTGCAAGTTAAAGAGAGTGGCATCCATACCCTTAGCCTGCACACATGTGACTTTGTCCCGTCCTCTGTCTACTGGGTGGATTTGCAGTAGGTTGTTTGGGAAGAAACTGTTTTGCAGTGGGCTATATGGTCCCAGACCCTGGTGGGTGTGATGGCAGTAGAATAGTAAAGGCAAGTCCTGGCCACAGCAGACAAGATCAAGGAAAAAGGCAGGCTTTTGTAATATTATCTGGCTTGCTCACCTTGAAGATCAAAAGGTCTTTCCTCCTTATTATACAGAGTTCCCTGCAGAGAAAAAAATGAGTACAGTTACCGAGCCTCTCCTGCATTGCCCAGGAGTCCAGGATGGTCATCTGCAGGAGCCAGGGTCTTCCCTCTGTGCCTCTATTTGGTTTTTGTCCCCAGAGACTCTTGTTCCTGGTACTGTTACAGAGATCTGAGAAACACCTGCTTCCTTCTCAAGTCATGCTTCCCATTGGGCCATGTTGCGCTGGCATCGGGAACAGCCCAGATCACAATTTCCAGCAGCCAGGCTCATCCAGCACAGACGTTGTCACCACACGGCTTCCACTCATGCTGTGTCCTCAGGCTCTTTGATCATCTTAAGGCAATGGGTGCACACAGGGTTTTCCCAGGGCGGAAGCTGTGTAAAAGGCAAGTACAACCACATCCACCAGGTGAGCCTTGTGAGGGCTCTGCAGTGAGTGATGGCCTTTGCTTTTCCTGACACCGCCTCCTGGTGTATCACTGCAACCTTCTCAGCCATGGTTTGGAACAAGAACTTAACACAGTTGCCTGTTAGCAATTAGCATGTGCATGGTGTGATCCTGTGCTTTATGCCTGGCACCTTCTGGAGGCAGGTGAGCTGGACAAAAGCATGGGGTACGGTGTTCGTGTGGTGTCCCGTTGCCTGTCAATGGTGTAATTCTTCCGTGGCTGGAGTAAGTCAGTGTAAAACTTGGAGACTTCAGGGGAGCAACACTGAACCCGGCTGGGTTCTGCCCTGGGATAAAGCATCAGACCCAGTGGTGGAAAAGATAATGTGGAGTTTTATAAAAGGGGAAATCTAGCATTAGGAATATGTAATTTGTGCCAGACATCATGGAGCTGCCAAACAAACTAATTTAATTTTTTTTTTTTTTTTTTTTTTGAGAAAGTTAAAATGTAATTGATATCAGTAACTGCACAGCTATAACACAGGCTGTGACCTTTTATGTACAGCTACAAGAGTGGTTTATTTAAGGTGTAAGATGAAGCAAATCACATACCGAGTGGCCACAGCAGAGCTCTAAGAGCAGTTGTGAGTGAAGAACTGCAATGGGCTGTAGGTGTTCCTCCAGGTATCAGAGGATTTGCGATGGGATTATCAGGTATCAGAGGGTGTCAGGGGTTGGAAGGGACCTTGGAGATCTTTGAGTCCAACCCCCCTGCCAAAGCAGGACCATACAATCCAGCACAGGTCACACAGGAGCAGCCAGGTGGGTTTTGAAAGTCTCCAGAGAAGGAGACTCCACAACCTCTCTGGGGAGCCCCTTCCAGTGCTCTGGGACCCTTACAGTAAAGCAGTTCCTCCTCCTGTTAAGGTGAAAGCTCTTGTGCTCCAGCTTATATCCATTCCCCCTTGCCCTGTCACAGGGCACAAGTGAGAAGAGGCTGTCCCTTTCCTCCTGACACTCAGCCCTAGGACTTCAGTATCTCTGCTGTTGCTCTGGAAGCAATTACTGATGATAAAATCTGCGAGACAGCAAATAATGATGCCAAAGAATTTGGACTGTTTGATAAACAGAGTACTGAAAGGCACTTGAAGAGAGTGAGTGCAGAGCCATGTGTGTAGAAGTGAGTATCATTGTCCTGCCCTTAGGACAGGACTGTGCATGCTGTGGAGAGGTGCTCTCTAATATAGACCAGGGGGTCAGAGATCATGAATTTGAAAGCCAACATAAAGAGGCAGCGTTGTCCTTGGATGCACCCGAGGGGTCAGAGCAGCAGCTGGCAAAGGCTTGAGCCTCTGTACAAAACACTGGTGAATCTTGGCTGGGAAAGATGCCCAGAGAGCCGGGGATCACATTTGTTACAAAGAGGCTGAAAAACTGGAGGAAAGGTCCCCTGAGAATATTTGGAGAAAAACTACTCCTGAGCTGCTCCTGAAAGGCAAGAGTGTGGAAGTCAGGGAGTGCTGCCTGCGCTTTCAGGCATTGCCTTCTAGGTGCCTACCAGCAGCCTCTGCACTTGTCCCAGGGGCTCCGAGCACTGGAGAAGCTGTTTCCAGTGCAAGGCAGCTCCTGTACACCTGGGGTAGGCAGGGTGGTGAAATTCGGAGAAGGCAACTCTCCCCTCCTCACACCATCTCCATGACATGGCCAGAGCCTCCTGCCCAGTTTCCTCACATCTCCTGTTCCTGTTGCTCAGGTATCTGGACACATCCCAGGGGAGTCCCATGCCCTGAGTACACTGTGGGCAAAGGAAACCTGCCCTTGGTGGCTTTCTGCTGTGTGACCAACACAAGGATGGCCTGGGACAGGAATGAAGAACAGCACTAAACCCCAGTCTGAGGTCGAGGTGGGCAGCGGGTGGTAGCAGACAGCAAGCAGGGATGATGGACAAAGAAGGAGGTGTAGGACTCCCCTGCAGCTCCTCGCCACCTGCCTGGAGACTGCTGCAGTGTTTTCCCCACTGTCAGTTCACTGGGGGATGTGATTTGTGCGAGCAGCTGGGACGCAGCAGGAAGATGCCCTTGTCATGGTGTCAGCCATCCAGCCAGCCTGACAGGCATTGGTTGATGTCTGCAGAGAGTATGGTGCTCGAAGGCATTATTTCTATGGTGCAAGGAGCAATGGAATGGAGACCAAGGTGAAAGTGTCTGAGCAGCTGCTTGGGTTGAGCTGTTGTGTGTTCTGGCCCTTCCTCCACCTCTTTTCCAGATGATATCCAGGACAGACTGCAGTCTCTAAGCAGGTTTTGTGCTCTCCCTAAATGCTTTCCCAGCTGAGAGAGCCTCAGCCCAGCCTACTTTGAAATTCAGATGTGGCTGGTGGAGTCACCAGGCAGCACAGCTCCCTGCTCCAGCACTGGTGCAGTACAGATCTGCCCCGCTATGGACATTTTATTGTCTTTACTCAGCTCTCCCTGTAGGACATGAGAACAGGGCTCAGCCAACCTCCTGAGCACAGTGTGCATCACCTCTGGACTCCTTGTCATTACAGAAAGAAGCAGCAGCAGCAATCTTTTGCCAAGTGACAAGAGCAGAGGTATCTCTCCCCCTCCACTGTCAGGTCACTGCATCACCCACGTGCAGGAGCATGTCCACCATCCACCAGCACTTTGCCTTGTCCAAGGCAGCTGAGCATTCACAGGGCTGGTGTGACTTGAAACAAGATGAAAGCAGTTAGTCTGGCTTTTAGACACCAAGAGGTTCCTGAGCAGTCAGGGACATATTCAGGTGACTGGAAAAAAGGATGGGACATGGAACATCAGTGGCCAGAGGCAAAGAATGTGAGAAACACAAAACCAGCTTCTGTGAAATCAGAAGGAACTGAACACAGAAACACAGTCAGTTGTGCAGCAGGAGCGGGTGGGAATTTCCAGTGGAATAATTTTTGAAGGGAAAACCAGCATTTACACGTTTGAAGTGCTCTGAAGGGAGATTTTCATCTTGATGAAATTTCAATTTCCTGCTGGAAAAGCAGCCAAGAGGTGGCTAGGCTTCAGCTGCCTGCACTTTGTGTCCCAAGAGATGGGACAATTTGTCCCTGGGGACTTCCAAGCCCCTGGGACTGCACAGCAGAGGCTGGAAAGAAGCTCAGAGAGATCGGTCACAGCCTGGGGGTTTCCTGCATGTCTTCACCTTGGAGAACATTGGAGCCTGGGTCCATGTAATATGGTGGTGCAGTCACCAGTGCAGAGTGGCTAGAGATGGAGCACGCTGGGGAACATCAACCCCCATACAGCTCTTGGTGTGCTCCCCAGCATGCAAATCCCACCACACTGGAGCTCAGTCCAACAGCTTGGGTATCCATGGGAAAGCTTGCTGATGGGATGTGGCTTCCTTGCTTCACAACATAGAACTGACACCAAGGCTGTCAGATTCACTTCCTTTATCTCCAAGGACTCCCTGGGGACACTGGGCTACCAGAGTCTGCTGTTGCACCAGTAACCTCCAGCCCTGCTCATTGCAAGATGTGGTGGTTTGTGCCTGTGCAGCATCTTGCTCAACCAGAAATGGTCACACCGTTTGAAGAGGCTGGAGATGTGCTGGAGGGCACAAATTCCCTGGGAAAGGGGCCATATGAGTTCTATCAAGTGTCTGTGTCTTCCCAGCAGAGCTGGTGACAGGCTTCATTGGCAGGCAGAGATGCCACCTTGTTGAGCCCTGTCAAGTGGAGAGTGAGACCTCTGGCCATATCCAATCTCCTCGAGCTGGTCTAAAACTGAAAAAGGGTGAAGGAAAAAGGGACCAATGACAAACGAGACACTCTGGAACTTGTAGTCCTTCCAGAGACATTGTCAGGTCATTGCCTTCACGGTGATGGGTACAGAAATGTGTGAGAGTTTCTCTGAAACCTGCCTTTGGGAAGAGGCAACAAACATCTCCTCAGCAGAGCCCCTTTGCGTACATCCCTGAGCCTCCTGTCCTCCCAGGAGCTCACCACAGTGCTCAGAGCTCCTGTCACATCCTGGGGCCCAGATCTGGGCTGTTCCAGCCAGATGTGAATCTGTTCCACTGTAGAGACCAGTGCCTAGGACACTTCAGTCCTCAGCATCTCATGCTGCTGCTGGGACATTTTCAGGTCTTTGTGAATGTTTAACTAGCTCCAGGTTTTCTTCAGCCTGTGAAGCTCCCATGTGAGTGCTCCCAGCTTTGGGAAAACAGAAAAATTAGAAGGCTGCTTTCCAACCTGCCAGATGTAGCTTTCAAAGACACCAAACGTGATAATTGAGAGGTGTATGGCCTCGGGAGTAGCTTTGGAGTATTCTGAGCAAGCCAGACAAAGCCAGAGCTGGCCTGGTTGTGTCAATATAGCATGTAGGGGCAGGAGCTGAGTGGCACCAGACTTTCTGCTGCACTTGATATACCTCACCCCAGGAGGTATTTGCTAGAAAATCAAAACCTTGTTGCCAAGGACAGATGGAAATATTGATTGCACAAGTTCTGTTATGAAACCAGCCTAAAACCAAATAAAAACATGATGAAGCAAGACTAAATGGGACTGGTTTTGAGCACTGCTTTTATCTATCTCCTTCACTGAAGGTATCTGTAATGATAGAAGTCAGCACATCGGGAAAGCAAGACACACAGCCTCAGGATGGGCTTCCTGAAAAGACTAACACACAGATGGGGTTACCTGGTGAAAAATGTCATTGAGAGTCTTCATAGCCGACAACCCAGTTTTCCAAGGCTTCATCCTCCTCCTGCGATCCCATCAATTGTCCTTTACTTCCCATTTGAGTCCCAGCCCTGATCTAATGCAGAGAAGTGCTAGAAAGTCCCAGCCAGTCTAAAGATTTTGAAAATTACAACAATAATCAATTAACACCACATTTCACCTTTACTTGTTTTTCTATAAAGTTCAGGTTTTAGGCCTCTTGAAGTAGATAAAAACTCCCTACCATTGACTGTGGCTCCTCTATGTGTCCAGCCTGGGGACAGAAACAGTTCAGCCTTAGGTGACAAGTTCAGCAAACTTAGAAGTGTTTGAAATTGCAGTTTTGTACATAGTGAAATGTGTTCAGCATCTGTAACCACAGCCACTACCTGAACCCCAGAGAAATGTTTTAGTGTAGCTAAGGTTGCTACGTACCAGTCAAACCACTCTCAGCATATCCTAAAAATAAATACAGAGATGATAACCTGCAGAAGCCACAGTTACCTCACCTATGCTTAATTATACTCAGTTTACATAATTTACAGAAACGTTTGGACTCATCTCGGACTCAGATGCCCTAGCTTCCTCCTTTTCTGTTTCCCAGCTGCCTTAGAACAGTCCCCTGAAGGTCATTGCTCAGCTTTGCCTCAGAAGTTGAGAATGAGAAGGAAAACTCCACTTTGGACTTGATTTTCCCGTCTCACATGGGGTGTGCTTCATCCCAGTGGTGCCCACCCCCAGCACCCTTGATCCAGGCACCTCAGAAAACAGGAGGACACAAGGTAATGCTACACACCCTGTCTATCTGTGGAGGTTCTGTGACACTCAGCAAGTTCTTGGGTGCTCCTGCCTTCACCTGACTTGGGAAATTCCCGTGCCCTGTCCTGGGCCCATTATATCCACCTGTAACTGCCTCTCGCACTCATCCTCTAGCAACTTCTGGGCAACCTTTGTACACCAAGGGCTGTTTTGCTTCTGTTCCTGACCCAGCCCCTGCCCAGGGAAGAAGAGTTTCCCACAGTGCCACAGCAGACATGCCCTGAGTAACCCTTGTTCCTTTATCAGTGGTGGTAAATGCTTCATCAGGGGATGCACCCCTGTGTGTCCCCACCAGGGCTGCTGGGGGTGCCCTGACCCTCCTGTTTGCACCTGTAAGATGTGTTGGAGGAAAGGTGTTTAAGACATCTGGGGAACAAGAGCAGAGCAAAGTGGGTGAGTGTTCATAAAGGCTCTGGGCAACCAGTTCTTGGACTGAGCCCTTCCTTGCCATGCAGGTATCTAATGCTGCTGGCTTTATGCAGCCACACCTTGGGACTCCACTCATCTCTCATTTGCTCTTTTGTTTTCCCTCCTGTTTGACCAAGTCCACTCATAAATTCCTTCAAACTTGGAAAAGGGGTCAAATATGAGCTTAAAAGGGAAGTGCTAGTTTGAGACAAAGCCCTATCTAGTTCAGTGACTAGTGGTGGATGGGTAAAGTCACCTTCTGATTTTCAGGGCTTCAAGTCTGCTCTGTTCTCTGTATCTCCTCTAGGTTTACTCCGTGAAAGGTGAGGTGGCCATCATTACATACACCTCACAGTAGACCAAACATGCAGATGTATTTTTGCTCTGTTTCTGATTACACTCTTAATTATTCTTGATGGAGTGATATTATGCCCAAAAGCTTGTAAACATTTCTGCCAGCTGTATCAGCTCATCTAATAGGCAATATTATTGTCCTCTATGGACCTGGCTTCTTTTATACCCTTAGATCATCATGCCTGCAAAAGCATTAATAGTAATTATTCCTAACATTGCATTTTCTTTTTCAGCAGCGTGGACCAGCGAGCAGAAGCATTCCTGGACCAAGTCAAGTAACACTCTGATCTCTTTCTGAGGGCCAATTAACAGCTAATGCTCTCCTGTGGGTCTTCACCACATGCATTACATTTCACAGGCAGACACTTCTGTTCATCTGCTAGTCACCGGGAGATTTGTGAGGCTTCTTTTGCACTAGTTCAGTCAGCTTTACATTTTACCATAGTGAATAATCTAGAATCATCTTAATCAGGTGTTGTAAACATCTATTCATCCCATTTCTCAGGTTCTGCAGAAAAAAACCCAAATGTTGCATACCGCTCTCTGTTATAACATGCAAACATCTATTCTTTTTCCTTGGTTCCTATTTTCTCTCCAATTACAAAGCAGGGAGGTTCCCCTTGTTTATTTCGGAATTATTTCAGGTCCTTTTGTGACATACCTTAGAGGAGGTGTATTGAAAAGCCAAGAGAACAACACATGGACTTGTTCAGCTGTTTGCTGACTCCTCCGATCTCTGTGAGATGTGACTTCTCTATGAAAACAGGGTCCTGACTCTTTCCTGACAGAGCACGTTCATTCCTGTGTCTCTCAACCCCTTCACTGCAGTAGCTCATGGATTTGCCCAGCAGAGGTCTGAGACTCACTGGTCTGCCAGTCCCCAAAACACCCACCAAGTCTCTGATTTCATGCAGTGGATGTATTTATTACATGCTTTTATGCCCTTACTAAGTCACTCTTGAAAATCCCTCTTTGACCAGCCTGATTTTGACTTGACCCTTTTCTTGCTGGAGTGGCTGCTTTCCTGCTTTTCTCATTCAGACAGGACTCACAGCTCATCCCTCTCTGAGGGATGTCTGCTTACTTCCAACTATTGTGATCAGTCTCCTGTGTAACTACACCATCATTCTTCTCCTAGAACAAGTTTCCAATAGATCAAACATACATTTACCTGAACCTTTCATGTGAGGCATGCAAGCAATTCACCCCATCTGAATTCACCCATTTAGTTGCTTCTTTTGCTTCAGCCAGATGCTCCATTTCTGTGCACTCTTCCCTTTTCAGTTACTCAGTACTGGTATTTTGGTTGCTGCTTCTCCTAGAAATCTCTGTCTCTGTCTACATGGCAAGTGGCTTTTCTACAGTTACCTCTTGAACCTGGGTAATTCTTTGGACTAAATCAAGAGTTACTTCTCTGCCTCACTTTTCCAGCCATCTGTCATGCTCAGATAGCCCTGATTTACCCTCTCTGCAGAGGGCGAATCCAAGTCCCTTCTTACCCCTGTTTGCTGGCACCTCTCTGAGCTGCTCTTGAACTTCGAGAGACCTGTCAGGGTCCTGTTAGGTGCCCAAAGTCAAAGCCAGCCCCAAAACCAGGTTTCCCCTCTCTAAGCCCAGGATATCATCTCAGGAGGATTCTAGGGTATTTATTGATCTATCTACTGGATTTAAGACCACCCTTTAAAGGAAGCGTTATTTTTTCCTAAAGTGCCAGCGATGTTCCCTTTGCTGCAGTTTGTGTTTGTTGCCACTTTTTTTGTGTGTCTTGAAGAGCCCAGCTCCCTCTGCTCTGTAACCTCGAGCTGGCAAGAGGCTGCAGTTGGACCCTCTTCAATGTGGACCCTTTCTCCAGACGAAACCTTTCCCCCGTCCCTCCGCCACTCATCGCCCCCCACCCTCCCCGCTGGGTCTCAGCCCTACCCGGCGACCAGCCCACGCTCCTCCCAACGCAGCCCGGGAGGATGCCCGGGGAGTCCCCAGGGTGGGGAGCCCCCCCCCCCCCCCCCCCCCGGGCCCCCTTCCCGGGGGTGCCCCTCCCCCCCGGGGGGCCGCCCGCCCCCCCCCCCCGCCCCGGGGCGC
>JANHGN010025958.1:0-29187 GCA_024605025.1 Megaceryle maxima
TCCAGGCTAAACAGCCCCAGATCCTTCAGCCTTTCCTCATAAGAGACATGCTCCAAACCCTTCCCTAGCTTGGTAGCTGCCTCCAGCACCTCAACATCCTTCTTGTAGAGAGGGGCCCAAAACTGGACAGTGTTCGAGGTGCGGCCTCAGCAAAGCCATGTACAGAGGGATGATCCCCTCCCTGCTCCTGCTGACTACACTGCTCCTGATCCAGGCCAGGATGCCATTGGCCTTCTTGGCCACCAAGAAGATGGACATAACATGGTTTTCTTGGGTTTAAGTAGTCTGAAACGATTATGCATATACTAGTTATAAGTGGAATGAATACAAAATGTTCCTGAATTTAGTTTACCCTTAAAAACTTACCACACCTAACATGCTTTAGGATATTCAATTATTGGATCACATATGCTAACGACAATACGCTGTAACCTTTTCATAGCATCATAGAATGCCAGGTTGGAAGGGACCTCAAGGATCAGCTAGTCCAACAGTCATGTTGAAGCAGCACTTTTAGTATTGGTCATGGTTATAAAGCTGTAAGAACATATTCTAGAAAAAAAATATATTTTTAGGAAATGTTAGTGTTGCAAACAGAAAATTAAGCTTCTTGGCATATTGATACTTGTGCCCATGTAAATTCTGTGAATAATTTTATAAAGCCCTGTGACAGGGTGATTACTTTTTAAGAATTTGATACTAAGAGACACTATAAACTTCATTTTTAAAAGTAAAAAATAAAATATTAAAGACGGTTCTTCCTTCATTTCTCATGCTGTTTTTTTTTTTAACAAAGCTAACCAAAGTTAGTAACTGCTGATGTGTGAAATGCTGGCAGTTTAAATGAATCTTTTTCTTCTGTTTTGTAGAAATACAAATGAACAAGAAACTACAAAAACATAGTTTTTTGGTTTGTTTTTTTTCTTTTTAGTAAAACTTATTTTAGAATGTGCATTCTTATTTTGATTTTTTTTCTGGTTTATGGATTGCTTTTTCTAGTTCACGACACTGTGTACTAACATCAACTGATGATGCTCTAAATGACACGTTATTTCTGAAGCATTATGGATAAATGTTAAGTAAAATACTTCCCACTTCTTTTTCTTCGCACAGTGGCAAAGCAACTTGATAGTGCATCAGGTAGAATTGTAACCATTTTTCAGTATTTTTACACAGAGCTGCATCACAAAACAGCTTTCCATAGACAATGGAGAAAAAGTGCTAGAAAGCAGTGCAATATTTCAGCTTTGGGTTAAAACCTAGTATTTTTATCATTAGGAAAATAACAGTAAAAATGCATGAGCACCACCAGTTCTCAACATCAGCAATGAGTGTGTGTCAGTTTTTTGACTGGTTGTTCCTCGATGCCCTTACTCTATCAAATTGTCCCATTTGAATATTTAGCTCTGTTCCTTTGATTTCCTTCCTCTGTTCAGCTCACGTTGCACTTCCCAACACTGACACATAATGAGGAATTCTTTATAGATAAGGGGATCTCTTTCAGTTTCGTAGCCTCTGTAAACCTCAGTATATTGCATACATTCGGAGATAAACTACAATGTGATTTCTTTCAATGCACCTAAAGCCATCTTCACAAATGAAATTTACTTACAAAACTATATCGCTCTGGTTTTCAATATTGTTCCTCTGGAGTATGGTTGTTTTAATAAGTTAGATGAAAGAAACCAAAGCTAATGAAGTAGTTGCAGCAGTCCCTTCGCATGTCACTATCCCTGAAAAAGAAGTGGTTCGTTTCCTTTCTGGTTGTGTCCTCCACAGATGTTTTCTCTTGTTGCATACCTGCCTCAAAACTCCTCTGCGTCTTCATTTTCTCACCAAATTTTGGGGGTGGTATTCACAATAGGCTTAGTGAGTTTTAAGCTGCAAGAGTGTGTCCCTAACCTGTGGGCAATAAAATGGGATAAACTCACTTCACATTTGAGAAGTGCTTTATGGAGCAGCTCAGCACAGCTGGAAGATGTAGAAAACACACGTGGAAGAATGTGGAGTGTATGGGAAACCAAATGCAGCAAAACTTAATGTTGATATTTTGCTTATTTTTCCTAAGTACATTGACATTTAACTTTACAGTAAGTTGGTCCCACAGAACCCACTGATTCTGTTAACTGTACTGTCGTACAGTGAGTCTCCTGCTTATCACAGCTGCTGCATTACTGCAGTTTCTTGACATATGAAGCTGTCAGCTTGCTCTGTGGAGCCAGTCACATGTCAAGCAACTGCCACCCCTTATTCATAACGTATCTTGGATCAGTCCTTTTTTTTTTTAAAAAAAAAAAAGAGGCAAAGGTCTTCCTTTCCTTCCAACATCTCAAATTTGCAGCAAAATCTGTATTTCTCCAAGTGTGCATATGCAGTGCACATCCAATCCTTGTTGGTCTGTGTGGCTGCTGTTAACATTATTTATACATTACCAGACATGGGCTGGAAGCAACGAGATAAAAGCTGTATTTTCCAGAAGCACCACCCTCAGTTGCATAATTACCTGTGGCACCTGCTGGGAGATGTGTGTTATGAAACAATGCATGCACCTATTACTCTCTTTCCCCTTTTTGTCAACTGCACTAGGCAGTCTCTCATTTAGAGGAGGATGCTAACCCTGCTTTCTTCTGAACAGGGGCACCGATAAGTGGTATCTGTTGCAAAAGGAGATGGAGGGGTCCCGTGGGTTATAACTACACGTGTCTATGTGTGCCTGAGGATGCACAGGCATAAGAGAGCAACACTTGGTGTGTGCCTGAGGATACACATGCATAAGAGAGCAACACTTGGTGTGTGCCTGAGGATGCACATGCATAAGAGAGCAACACTTGATCCGTGCGTCCTCATGCAAGAGAGAGGGAGAAACAGGTTGGCTGCATACTGCAGGCCTCCTATTGGCCTCCTGCTGCAGTATTAGGAGGAGCTGGAATCATAGAATGCATTGGGTTGGAAGGGACATCTAAAGATCACCTAGTCCAATCCCCCTGCTATAAGTAGGGACATCTCCAACTAGGTCAGGCTGCTCAGAGTTGTACCTGAATCAAGCCCATGTACAGAATCAAGCACGTAACTCTAATTGATATTGAGAAGGGGTATCCTGCCTAATACAGTCTCCCTGCTGCCCCTGAAGCATGTTACCTATGCTCCTCATCAAATGTGCATTCATTTACTCTGCCTCTCTGAGAGCTGTTTGGTGATCAGGGTTCTCCATGTCTGAGCCTCTCACGACTCCTTAAGGAGTTGTTTCACTGGTGGCTTTGCAATGGGAGTGCCCAAGAAGGAGAATGAGGTCAAACAGCTCTCATGCTATCTCATCTGCCCTGCAGGTAAAGGCCCCTAGTATTTCTCTTACGATTTCAAGTGGGCTAAGTTGTGTTAATTACAAACTAGTCTCCCTGCTGCAGGAATATCTTCAGGACAGGTAGTAATTTCAGGCTGTAGCACTCCAGAGCGCTTGCTGTACATGCTGTGTGCAGAATGCCACTCAGAGCAGATGAATGTTATCATACAATAAGGAAATGTGGTACACTTCCCTTGTCAAATTGCAACTCAGATAATTAATTTCATTCCGCCTACATTCCCCTTCCTATTTCAACTGAAGGAGGTCTCTTTCAATTGCTTTTCTGCAGATTTATGTAGGGTTAAAGGGGAACTATTACATGTTTGTTGTAGCCTCTTCCTCAGCTGGCTACAGCTGAGCAGTGAGAGTCTGAGTCTTCTGTATCACTTCGTTTGAATGGTAAAATGCTTTGAGATCTTTGGGAGATGAGGAGCATTTCATACCAAATCATACCCTAAAAGTGTTTCAGTAACTTCTAAAATAGTGTCTGTTCTTAATCTTAGTGAAAGAATTTGGGGATCTCTTATTATACACTATAGGTCTGAAGCAAGAGAAGATGCAGGTGATAAAAGGTGAGCCTGGGCCATCAAGCCCAGCACCTGATCAAAACTTGTACAATGTCTGTGCCTTTCCAGGTTCACAGTTTCGCTTTTGTTTGTTTCTGGGTAATTTTTAATTGAATTGGAAGCTTTTCCTGAGTTTCTTCCAACCCACTTCTAAAGCCACTGCTGTTATAAATGAACAGAAAACACTTTTGGCATTTACTTGTCTTTCTTGCTCTTTTTTTATTTTTTTTTTTTCCTTTTCCTAATGGGCCCAAGTATCTACAAAGGGAGTGGCAGTCAAAATTAAACCTCACATCCAAAGGAATTCCAAGAGAGAAAATTCATAATATTCTCATATAAAATAAGACCTTCCAAATGGTGGTGTGTCATTTTTAAAGCCCTGCTCTATGAAGAACTGAAGCATGTAGTTATGTAAGCAGATTTGAGTGACTGGAGATCAGTTAACTGGGATGCCAGCAGCTTTGCCCCCACAGACTGCATCAGTTGGCACCACAAGGTTAGATGGTGACTGCAGGGACAGGCTGCTGACCTGCCTGTGTCGGCAGCCGCTCCATGCCACGAGCTGCACTGTGCTTTGGTGTCCAATGCTTCAGTGTTTCCCCAGCTGGTGAGACTCGGGGGAAGTGCTGGAGAGTTTCTGGAGTTGAATTGGTAGTTGCTGTTGGTGTTTTCTGCCAAGACTTTAACGTCTTTTTAAGCAGTTGTGCACAACGTTAATGAGTCTCTGCAAATAGAAGTCTGTAGCGAATTGGCACTGGAGTTTGTGCCCTGCAGTTTGTTCAGACACTAAGCACAGCTGAAGGGAAACTGAGTTTTATACTAAAATGTTAAGTACCCATAGTTTCCCCTGTTCTTCTGCAGGTGTCACAGCAAGTCATACCTCCTAAACGACCCTGTTAGTTTGAGTTAGAGGCATTTAATGTTACGACTCGGCCATTAAAAGTGTATCTTGATAATTCCTATCTCATCTTCCCTTCCATTCTGAGGCCAGCTGATAGGTGCAGTGATGAGGCTGAGTGAAATGCTGAAAGCAGTTCTCTCAGCATGCCCTGAGCTCCATAGGACCTAGACTTTTATTTACTGGCATCACAAGGTAAACTAGTAGGTCATGTACGTATTCACTGTTCCGTATGCACACTTCACATATATAAACTTTCTGTGTTCAGTGTCCCAGTCTTCATGGTATTTGTGAAAATAGGCTCAAGTTACTGAGCAAAGTACAGAATAAGATGCTTTCCTTTGAGCATTCTTCATGTGAAACATTTGCTGTTCAATAAACACACCTTAAGTCTTGAATAGCATTTCAACCCTTTCTTCCCATGGCATCTGTTTATAGCCCTGTTTACTTCACAGGCAAGAATGTGCAAATACCCACTATGCATCCTTACAACAGAATGAGAAATTGCCAGGATTTTATTGCTGGTTTTGTTCTCTGCTTCCTCTTAGACAAAATCCACCCTCAAATAATTTCTCTCATCTTGTTGGTGTCAGTTGGGCTGACAAAGTAAAGCCACTGAGATCAGAAATAATTATGAAAGCTTAACAGAAATCTGAAATGTGCATCTTGTCTGGAAGAAAGACAAAGCACATTTTCCAGAGCACTGCCACAAGTGATCATATTCCATATAAAACATCAATTTAAGAAGAAAGGACCATTCCTCTTGTCAACGTGACAGAAAGAATCAGAAGGATTCAGGTCTGAAAGCACAACACGAGGTGGGGATGTGGATTGTTAAATGCAGGGTGGAGAAACAGAATCAAGGGTGATGGGGAGATAACTGGACCTGTTAGGAATAAGGCCAAGGGAAGCATGCCAGGGCTCGAAGGATGGTGGACTAGCGAGGACTTTTGCTCTGCCATTTCATCTGAGAGAAGGGATAGGTGTTTAGAAATCATGGAAGCACCTGAGAAGTGTCTGGTAGGAAGTGGGGCCCACATTCCCAAAAAGGTGTGGGAATCATTAGCTTGCGTGATTTCTGACTGCTGGAGGGACTCTCTGAATGAGTCAGAAGTGTAGGGTCAGCTCTGGCTTCTACTGTTTGCCAGGCTGGGCCTGAGCTGAGGAACAGCTCTGTCCTGTGTCTTCTTTCAATGTCTGCATGTGCACCTGCATGGAAGAGCAGCAGTCTTGCAGTGGCACACCAAAAGGTTCGAGTGTTTGCTGAGTGTGTCCACATCACTGGCTGGGTGAAGAGTGAGTGTTGCCTTCATCTCTTCAAAGAGAGACTTAGGGAGACTTTTGAGTTTGTGGAAACTCAGGATCATAAAACCATCACTGTAAAACAGGACAGTTCAGTTTTCTGAATAACAACTAGATAGGTGGAGAGATTAAATTATGGTTCATTTATTCTCTCACCACCTAAGTCCTAGTATTTTAAAATTTCTCTAGGTGACATAAAAGTGGATCTAGATTTTCAGAAAACTATGGATGAAGATTTTCATTTCATGCTGTTTCAAGATTTCCTCATCAATAGTTTGGGTTGGTTCTTCTGTCATGTAAACAGACTGCCGTAGAGGTTGGATTTGTTACCTAAGACTTATTCCAAATGAAGAGGATTTGGCAGTAGTATGTGTCTGAACTTGTTTTTTGCAAAGATGATTTTACTATGCACTTCTCTGAAGTTAAGCTGCCAAATAACACAGCCCAGGCTCTTTCAATGGTTCTTAGAAAGACAGTAAAAAGTTTCCCCCAAAGAATGTTAGCAGTTAGATCTCCTCTCCCAGATATCTTGATTTGCTGAATTGAAAAAAAAAAAAATCTCTTGTCTACTCTTGTAGAGAAGACAAGAGCTTTACCACAGTTGGCAGACAACAGTATTTTCATTAACAGCCCAAAATAAGCAGTTACCTGATAACACTGCTTAACGAGTGCCTTCTGGAAAGCAAGTGTGTATTATTTAAGAAGCATTACCTGAACTGAATCACAAGGTGGGCAAAAGCAGCCCTCCTTTCCTGGGAGTGGAACAGAAGGGCACGCTGCATCTCATGTTTGCTGTATGGGACTGATACTGCCGAAGACTCACGTTCATTACACGTGTTACAAGAATTACAAGAATGTTTTCATGCTTCTTGCAAATTATTGTAAGAGGCACCCATGAGAAGGGGAAAAGGATGCGCATATTAGTGATAAAAACATTCTGTGTTTGTTATTTTGTGTATTTAGAAGTGTGATTTTTTTAGAAGCTCAAAAGAAGATGGCTGTTGCAAGGGAAATTGCAAACAGAACTGCATTTTGGTAATTTCTCAGAGCAACTGTTACAATAATCCCAGGTTCAGCTTTGCTTTGGTGGGATGTTGGCGTGGGTCGCAACTGAGTCCAAATACAGGTTTGAAACGTCCCCAGACTTCAGAAGACAGATCTGGAATTTCCTTTTCATCACTCCTCACTATTTACATTGGAGCTATACTGCCAGTGACCGTGGCGAGTAGAGAGGCAGGATGGATCATACACTGTGGCAATTGCTAGGTCTAGGCATAAAAAAGCACTATCACTTGAAATTAACTCTGAAATTTGTCCTCTCCCGCTGATAGCAGACGTTGACCAAAACCCAAATGCTAGGCTCTGGTGTAATTTAGATGTACATCTCAATCATGCCATGAGACAGGCTATGAAATCAGGTTTAGACTGCTCTTATACCTGTGGCATGTTCTAGAAACATATTTTTGATGGGATAACAACTTGGCAAACAGCGCTGACAGTCTCTATGACAATGGGATTTAAAGTTTTTTCATTATTTATAAGTTTACCAAAGTAGTTATTTTTCTTTAATAAAAGAAAAGGTTCTGTATTGCTTCTGGCTTCACCTGTACAGACACTGAGATCCAGAAAGTTAGTAAAACAGTTTGGGGGAAGGTAGGGTTATTTAATTTTGTGGTGGCACGCTATGTAATGTTCTGCCTCTGAAGTCAGTGAGGATGTGTATAAAAATGGGGTCTGACAGAAGATCAGGCCCTTTTTCTCTCTCTCCAATGCCTCATTTGTTTTCTGGGCTTTTTTCTGGCTTTGCTAAAGAATTAGTCGCCCAGTTGAGAAAATTCTTTTAAAAGCTCAGACCTTCCCAGCAGAGTATTCAGCTTCTCAGATGCACAAAATCCTGCTTATCATCTGTCATTAAGTAGTTTGGAGTATTACTGATCAAAGTAGGATGACGGCCTTTGCGGTCTGGACAAAACACAGATCTGACCTCCAAAATTCCTCAAGGAATCCAAATAGTTTCATTTTGTATTTTGTCCTACAGAGAGTTTTGTTATCAACAGAGACAACTATAATTCTTGTGTAGTACTAGTCCCTGATTCTGTGGATGCTTACACATATGATTAGATTTCAGTGGAGCAGCTTGTGTATAAATTTCAGCAAGACTTTGTTACAGGGCTGGAACTATTGTGAATAAGATGCATAGTACCCCTGGGATCTTTTGATGAAAGGTGCTGTTATCTGTATGACTCGTATCAGATACGTTGCTTTTATATGAATGGCGTGGTTGTAGTCGACTCATTTTCTAATGTTTGAAAATAAAAGATGCAAACCCTGGATGGCCTGAAAAGAGGATCAATATATCACAGGCACTGCATGTAGATTCTTCCTTAGCACAGCTGGCTGACAGGTATTTCGTGGAGTTAAAGGTCATACATTCTTTTGTGCGTCAGGCTACAGTTTGCACATAGATCAGGTATCTTTGACGTTTGCATTTGCACACACCACTTAAAAGTCCTTCCCACTGACTGTTGCAGAGCTCAGAATTAGCTGGATAGCTAAAATTGCACGACCTGATTTTTCTTTTGTGCTGCTCACTACTGCTGGCTATTATTAGATTCTGACAGGATTGTCCAAATGTTGATTTGTGGCCAGAGTGGGAACACTGTGAAGTGGATAGGCTTGAACAATGTAGTTTAAATAAAAAAGCATCTACTGCTTTCCTTGGGAGGTAGTATAAAAATGTGTGTTAGAGATGGGAGAGCTGCTTGCGGGTCTTTTATCACCAGACCATTCAAACTCGTCACCCTTCTGAGAGCCCAAGACTGAGTCCAGTCCTGGGATAACTCATTTGCATCAACTTGTGATCCCAGTGTTGTGGTTGAAGGCTGAGCAGACTGAGTCAGGGGACAGGGGGTAACCCCAGAGCCCTGAGGGGTCAGAGGGCAGCTGTTACTCCCTCCCCTCCCCTGCCACACTTCACATAACAAGGAGAGGGGGAGTTCAGGGGGGTCTCTTCCTTCCCAGGCTCTGGGAGCTGCGAGGGCCTCTCAGCTCGGCTGGGCCTGGCTCCCCGTGCGATCCATCACCAACCCAGAGCGGGTTTTGGGTACAGTTCTGGATCCCTCTGCCCTTAATACTCCTTTTTCTGGTTTTCTTCTGTTATTCATTCAATTTGCTATAGTCTTAACTTCCAATCTTGTGTGAGGAATTTTTCTTTTTCCATATTCCCCTTTTTCTCCTTCCCTGGGACGAATGGGGCTAATAGAGAGAAATCCTGCTCTGTGTTTCATGGGGGCTCGTCCTGAGCCTTAAATGGAGAAACCCTGCATCACAATCAGTAAGCACATCAAGGTGGGCTTAAGCTTCTTAACATTCCTTGAAAAGCATCCCAGAGTCTCAACGTCCTTTCCTTTATGGTAGTTGTATTAGAAATGTTCCACTTCTCCGGAAAAAGGCTGGAGTCCTGAGCCTGCTCAGGACCACATGTTTTGCATTTAAGTCAAATCAAGATTTCAGTCAAAATGGTCTACATACGTGGTCTCTTTGTACATCATTTTCCCTGCAAACTAGCTGAAGCACCCAGCATCTACATGATGTAAGATAAGAAGTCTTCTTTCTGCAGCAGTTTACATTTTGTGTAGATTTGTCTGATTTCCTCCTCATTCGTACTCAGATGCCTTCGTACTCTGTAGTTTTATATAGGGCTAAGGAGAAGCTGCATTTAGCATGAGCTAGAAAGAGCAGTGGCTGGGTGCCACCAATTTCTAGGTGATGAAGAACTAAGCTAGAGACTGAGGGGTTGGATGCATCTCTCTGAGCTAGTGGTCTATGCTCTCACGTAGTCAAGGAATAAAAGTTGCTATTTCTACAGCTTAACCCATCTGTGCTTGTTCAGTTTCTACCTTAGAGGGAGATAAATCTAGAAATGTGGGGTTTTTTTCCTTCCTTGACTGAGAAGGAAGCCTAGTCAAAGAGTTTAGATGCGGAGAGTTGTTTTGTAGGTTTGTACTCTGGATAGACAAATCTCAAGTTATATGTGCTAAGCGGGAATAAAGCCCCTTCTATCAATCACTGCCAGCTTGAAAATGCTCTTGAATTTTTCCCCTCTTGCATTTAAGCTAGAGTATCATGATATCTCAATATTAGTCTGTAGTGACAAGTAGGATAAGCGAAGCAACACCTCACAACCCTACAAACCTGAACTATTTTATTGAGAGAACATCTATGTAATTGCATTAAAACCAGTTACTACTATCCATGGTAATGACCTAGATCTTAATTTACCTTCTAGTACAAGTGTACGTAACTGAAAGAGTACATGCTAGGAGCTTTACCTGTGGTTTTAGTATGGGATATGTCAGAGATTGGTGCTATGAACTCAGAGCACTTGTCATACATTTCAATGAAAGCTGATGAATTATCTTTTGGATCTAAGTTAGGAAAAAGAAAAAATGAAATCTTTGTAGTGCAATGAGCTCTGCCTGTAAAACTCTGTTGGGATACTTTTAACTGCAACAGTGAGATATTTAAAAACATTCTGAAGTAAAAACCAACTTCCTACCACCACACACTGTATTTTAAGGGTCAGAGTGAACTCTGAGAGCAGCAGAAGTCTGCCTTTTTGCTGCACTGCAATTGGTATGTGTCTTCCTTAGAAGGAAAAGTGATCCACTCAAAGAAGGATGTCAACTTATCAACCTTCCTCTTTCCCACATGCTGCTCTTTGAACAGAGAAGGGTTTTTTTCTGTTGTCAAAGTCCCTCAGGATCATAGTTTTTGAGAAACTTCATGCAAGTTTAAAACCTATTTGAGCCTCTTCTTGCTGCTGATACTTACACAAGACAGGTTTCTTCAATTATTTAATCTCCACTTTCTACCAGGAATAACTGGTTTCATTTTTTCTTCAGCTGTTTGGTCTTGTTGCCCCACTAAATCCCTGATATTGCAGGGATTTGGGTTTGTGTTGGTTTTGTTGGTTGATTGGTTTGTTGTTGTTTTGGGTTGTTTTTTTTTTTCCGAGAGTCACATTAAGGATAGCTCAGCAACTTGGGAAAAAATGACATACTTACCAGCTCACCTTCCCTCTCAAGACACTAGATGAATATCGGCAAATTATACTATAAAGACATTCAATTCTGGCACCTAACGGCATGCCAGGACCAGACACACACTACATACCTGGTAAAGCAACAGCCACAAGAGGGTGAAGGGGATGGGTCTCAAGAAATGAAGGGTCTTTTAATGTTTTGGTTGCAGAACATCATACTAATAGGGACCAGTTAAAGAAGCAGTCTCATTTTTATCAGGAAAATGAAAACTGAGTTCATTGCAGTCACATGACTCCCGTTGAGGGCTTAATAAAGACTCCCTTTACTCTTGGGTCTTGCTATAGATAAGCAGATGGTGGTGATTTTGGGTCCAGAATGTCGTTTTTACATGCAAAATACCTTGGGATAGCAGGAGGAAAGGTTGACTTGCTTTGCCATTAAACAATAAAAGCATGCTGTGTTTAAAAATGAAAAAAAAAAAAAAGGAAGGAAGAGCAGCAGTACTATCAGTATGAAAAGCCTCAAAGTCTGACGTTCCGACAAAGTTTTAAAGCCAAGTGAGGTAATATAGTTAAGATCGCTCAAATATAGTCAATGGGAACAGCTGTGGAGTCTTGCTGATTTATAGCAATAGAGTTTTGCTCCCACGATTTTATTTTCAAGTTATATGAAGTAAAAAAAAAAACCCAAATATAACAAGGTCTATCCATAAGCCTAATTTGGATGGCTCTGGTTACACAGGTTGCACATGATGCTTTATATTTTAGTATTAAGCTTTTAGCCTACTTTTCAATCAAGCCGATGAAGACCTGCCTACCTTGACTTACACCCTCAGAAGGATTTGTGTCATAAGATCACTAGTACTTTGTGTTATAACATGATCCCTTCCCCCCCCCCCCCATTTTTCAGCACCCAAAAGCATGTACCATTGGAAAACTCATGACAGTGATGCTCAACAGGACTTCAGTCCTGAGAAGCAGTGTCTACACAAGAAGGACTTCAAGCCTTGTTAGATACAAGTCTTTTGCTTCTCAGAATTAATGTAGATGTCTCCTAGATGCTTTTACTTCCAGATACTGCATTTTCTAGCAACGTTCAATATGAAGTATTTGAGAGGAGTGTAGGTAGTAGCACATGGAGCATCTGCCCTGGAGCTCTTGCTAGTCTTCTTGCCACAAGTGTAAACCCAACAGCTGTGCTATGACCATTGTCAGTGCTTCTCTCAAACTGTTTCAAGGACTTGGACTTTCCCCTCTCCATGCGATGCCAAAAGCAGACTGGTTCTCCTGGTTCCAGGAGGCTCCAATCCAGAGCCTTTCCCAGGCAACTGCCAGACTTTCTTACAGACTTCAGTCAACAGCACTATTACACATAAATGCTCTTGGCAGGAGCTGCCCACAGCAATGCACAGTACTGTCTGGCCCCTGCTGCTCTGGGGTCCACCAGGCAACGGACTCCAGCTCCTGTTCATGGGAGCTGCAGGTCCAGCTCTCTGTATTTGTGGCAGAGGTTTCATGACACTTGCTTGTTACAAAGAACAGTTTCAGCTCCTTCCTCTTTCAGGATTCCCACCATACCAGCCCAACTGACCTGTTGCATTGTAATGGCAGCTCTTCCTCTTAGGGCTGCTCTTCTGTCTTCTCAGGGTCATAAGACTAAACTGAAACATGCTGAGTTGAGGTACGATTATGACCATCGAGAAGGTCACTTTGGAAACTGAATCCAGAAATGTGCTGGTGTCAGCTTCATTTCTAGCCTAGCATTTGAATATGTTGGAGGGGTAGCCCTGTGTGTGTTAGGTGAACACTGAGGGCTGAGCAGAGAGAAAGCTCATGACCCTCTTCAGTTGTCCTGGGAGGACAAAATGACCCTCTAAGAGGGACGAGACAAGGGCAAGGCAGCCTTCTGACTGGGACAGGGTAGCTCTCCCCCAACATCCCTCTGGAGACCGTGGCTAAATACCACATGCTATTGTAGAGGAAGGCTGCTTGTAGCAGCTTATATTCTTCAACACAAGATAAAACTACTTTGCCTGCCAAAGAAGTCCTCCCAAGCATGAGCCCTGTGACCACTCAAGAAGGGACAGTGTTGCCTACAGCTGCTGTTTTCATTTGGGTAGTTAAATTCCAAATGAAAGTAAACTACTGGAGGGGAGCAGAAAACCTGGAGTTTCTCCAGGTAAATATTGGCATGTAATAATTGCAAGCGAGCTTGTGTTTCCTTCTCTGGGAAGAGTTCACATATTTCATGTGCAGGTTTTGTCTTACCCACAGCTTAAATGCAGCTGTCTCAGGGGAAATATGTAGGTTATTTAATAGTGCCCATCAGTGACACAAAACAACTTAGGGCAGGAAGAGAAGAGCACCGTATTAAATTAAAACCGCACCAAGCAAAATTTAGGGAGACAGAATGTAATTACCCAATTTGGGCTGCGGCCAAGGCACCAATGCTAACACCTTTATTATTTATTTTTTTTCTTTAAAGTAAAATATGCCACCAGAGCCATCAAATCAGAGATGAGACCTTGCTTTCAGCCTCTTTTCTGAAAGACGGCACCTCAAGTAGCACAGTGCCCATTAGCACTATGCTAGAGTATTGATTCAGCCACCTACTGAAGAATATGCATAATTCATGCAAAAAAATGAGATGTTTTCATTGTGAAAGAAGAGTTCTCATAGCAGTGTTTTCCCAGGAATACACCATCCCCAAAAAAAAAAAAAAAAAAAAAAAAAAAAAAAAAAGTAGTTTGTACTTTACCTCCGAGGAATTTTGCAAAGGTCAACCACTAGAGCCAGCTGAATGCATTATTTAGTGACTTGACCATTTTGTTACTGAATATTTCATTGGGTTTGTTTTTACAATCAGCTATTTCTGTTCATGCTAAAAGGAAGTATCACTGAATCCCCATTTTTACTGTGGTAGACGGAGGCAGCCAAAGGAAGATGATATAACCAGTTGTCCTTGATTTTTAGCATCTTCTAATCCTTTCGGGTTCCTTTCGTAACTTCCATCCTCGGTTGAGTTTCTCAGCATTACTCTAGAAGACTATAATAGAAAGAAGAATCCTTGTTGCTGTCCAAGTAAAATTCAGTGGCTTTCTGTAGAATTACTCTGGATTCCATGAGGTCCTGAAGATACAGTTTCAAGTACCTAACAAGGTTCCTTGGGCATATGGCGATAGGGAAAGAGAAAGTGAGTTGAAGGCAGAGGTGCTCTGGTGGGAGCATGAATTTAGCCACAGAATCAGAGTCAACCTGCATGTAGTCTTCTATCCTTTACTAAATGGGTGTCTTCCTAAAGGAAAATCCTGAGATTTCACCTCAGTCAGAAGTTTCACAGTTGATGCAGAAATCATTTGAGACCTTAAGACCTGTGTTGTTCTTTCTGGGCTAAGATCCAGTAAACCTATACATGACGGTTACCCAAATATGCTTTTGAGCTTTGCCTAGTCTATTGTGGCATTTTGCTGAATGGGTAGATCAAGAATTTTAGGACAAGAGATTTGTTTTATAAAAGAGATGCAGAAGGTGTAGATAACTTCTGCAAAAGTCGCAGGTTGACATTTACTTTATGTTCAAAAATATGGGCATTTTGTACTCAAATTTTTGCATGTTTAATTTTTACTGGGATATTTCAGCTTTCCTAGGTGCATGCTAAATGATTTGTAAGATCCAAATTGCAGAGCAGAGCTTGCCTTTTATGAATAAATTAAGGACTGTAAATTTATCTAGTTAAGTCTTCATGGGTTCTACTGCTTTTCTATATAATAAGCTCTTTAGAGCCTGTGTATTCACCAATATGATTTACAGGTACCTGTAGTAAATTGGAACATTTCTGATTAATAAATTACATAGCATTATTATCTAGAGGTTGTAGTTGCTCCACAGTTACAGCTGAGGCTTACTTTCTGTCAGAAACCCAATAAACATACTCCCCTTTATATTACCAAAAAGCTCTGTTCACATCAAGTTATGTGCAAGTGCTCTCTGACTAGTTAAAAATATTTTTTTTTGCCAGATTTTAATGATTTCTGGCAAAATGCTACTCAAGAGATAGGACTCAAAAATCATTTTTGTTTTTAAATGCTCTTCCAATGTTGTTGTTGGTTTTTTTTCTTCCTATCTTAATTTAAAATGGAGCTCTGAAAACTTCTGTGGGCTGACTTAAAGAGGTTTATTTTGGAACAACTCTGAAAGAAGGTAAAGCCATCAAATGACTCTGAGAACTCTGCACTGTCATTGCCAAAGGAAGGCTGGCGTTCCTGCCTCTCCTTTGAGGAATGCTAAGAAAGAAGTAAATAAATGACTACAGCTGAAAACAGACAGAAGACATTTTCCAGGGTTTCTGAGGGTGTGCATCTGACAGACTATGCTATGAAACACTGTCTCTTCCTTATCACTCCTCACCACCAAGGCAAAACTTTTACTCCCAGTAGACTTGAAGAAGGGTAAAGTCGTAGGACTGGGTAGAGTGATAGTAATGGTCTCTGTCTTCCCTGGGCCTTATCTTATATGCAGAAGTCTACAGTGAGTTGAAAGAACTTAAGAATATAACAGATACGACCAGCATATACCTACAATGTCTGAAAAGTCTGAAAACAAGAAATGCAAGTTTTCAATATTTATATCCAGGATGAAAGGTTTTTCTCTCTGCTAGACAATGATTTTTTGACTTTTAATAGCTCTCATTTTGATAAGTGTTGAGTACTTTTCAGAGTTTCAGAGGGTGTCTTCATGAAAAGCAACCTAAACTTCTAATCTATCTTGTTCTACGTACAAAGAGTCTTCCTGTATTAGTAAGTAGAACACACCAGAATGCCTATCTCTTAATCATTTCTCTAATTCCTGTCTTCTTAGTGATCATACTGCAAACCACAAAGACGTGTCCTTTAAATTTCTTACTAGACAAACAGTGTACTGCATGTAGTCTTCATTAAGATCCCACATGCCACCAATTATGCAGGGCATCATTAACAAATGAGTGAATACATCTACATTTGTAACTCTCCTTGGCCAGTATCATGCAATTACAGCATGTATATAAAAAGAAAAGTAACAATCTGATGCTGTAGCAGAGTGAGTCACAATCCATTTTGCATGTTGTCGTTGCTACATTTGGAGCTTAGATATGCAGGAAGAGGGGTTTTGACAGCCCCTTTCTGAAACAAAACAAAAACCAAAGCATTGGTTCATAGCTCTGAGTAAGGAGAACTTAGCTGGCTTGTCATGCACAGTGGGGACTCATCCCAGTCCTCCATGGTGCCCCTACTATGGAGCTACTCTGCTGTGCCTGGAGGTGAGCTCCACAGCTATTAGCCTTTCTCATCCTGCATTAGCACATGAAGGGTTGCTAGTCCCAGATGATCCTTGTCCTCATTTTAGTGCAGAGCTGTCATACAATGGGTTCTATCAAAGACATCCAGAGGGGACTGAGTTTGAGCCATCGCCATTCACTCACACCAGTATGTGGGGTGGCCACAACATGGCCCCTGAACTACTGAAACAATATTTTTATAAAGCTTCTGTGCTATAAGGATAGTGACAAAAAAAAAAAAAAAAAAAAAAAAAAAAAAAAAAAAAAAAAAAGATCTAAAACTGGTATATTGGGATTGCTGCAGAAGATTATTCACATTTAAGATTTTTATAAAAAATCAAGTTCTTTCACAATGCAAAAAATGCTACTTCTTATTGAACAGGTACATCATGGAAAAGGAGAGAAATGAGGGTACAGCCATTTTCATACTTATGAAAGATTGGGTTGATTTTAGATGTGACTTCAGCAATTAATTTTGTGATTCATATCACAATTAATTTTTTTTTTTCCCAATATATTAAACTGTGCCACAAAAATATTTGGGAATTTTTAACTTTTAAATTAGAGATTGTCTAGCCTCAACGTCCTCCTTTCTTAGTGTGTTTGGGTCTGAAATAGCTTTGAACAGAAGTGAAAAACACAGGGAGAATGAAGGCAAGAAGCATTTGCTATTGATGATCTTTCAGGAGAGATCAGACAGATCGCCTCCCAGATCCTTGATGAAACTTGCCATGGAAGTCAAACCCTTGGAGCACACCTATCCATCAGAAAGGGTGTCACAACCATCTCTTTACTATTTCCTTATCCTCACCATTCTCATCACCACCCCAGGATTACCCAAGTTACTCCCAACACAAAAAACAACCCTGATTCAGCTAAAATCCTCACTCCCACAAAGAGGAAAACACTAGCCTTTAGCTGAGGCTTGGGATTTTGCTATTACTGCTGATTTAATACATCACACTTTCAGACACTGTGGTGATGAGAAACAAACTGCAAAGAGGCTAGATACTAGGCAGTATCCAGACTGCTGTTTTGTTTGATTTGTTTCTGTCTGTCCTAAGAGTCATACAGCAAGATAACGGTACCAACTTCAGCTCGACCCCCTGTAATGGGGTGGAGCATTTGAGCCAGTAGCCTTCTGATGGAAGCTGTACAAGTACTGCAATACTGACCACAAGAAGAAACCCCTCCTAGCCTACTTGCTGATATTTTGCTTCTTTTTATTATCAGCAAAAATGTAAAGGGCCTCGGTCATCTTATTTTCCCAAAATGAATGATTCTAAAGAAAACATCCATTTACTGCTTACTCTTTAATTGGATGTTATTCCCAAGTGCAGTGTAATCATTAAGAGAGCTTTAATTTAACAAGTGTGCTGCTCTTAATACATTTCTTCTTATGTAGTAGTAAATTAACTATAACAGATTATAACTGTTCTCCATCATTTAGCAGAGAGACTTTCCATAAATATCTTTAAAACTAAACCAAGGTATTTTTATGGCACTTGCTCACCACTCATTGTCATTTATGATCACGGATGAAACAATACCCATTTCAAATAAAAGAAGATTATTTTTCATGCTGAGAATCAACATTCCAGATCACTTGCTTTCTGGTTACTGGTAAGGAAACTGCACCAACTGAGGCACGTCTCACCTGGACACCTCCAGATGAGCAATGCTTTGATAACAGGGGTGGGAACACTTCAGTAGCCTAAGTGAATTTGCTGGATCAATGAAGCATCGCTGCATTTTCAAAGTGATTTCTGTCAGTGTCTCATAGTTTCACGCATGTATATCACAGATTTTGCTTTGGTAGCAATCAGGAGCTGCTAAGGGCCAGATCCCAGAAATGCAGGAACCAAACCCAGGCTCTGATATTTAGAGGAGCTCTTGCCTTTTTTATCTGCAGCCTACTGAGTTCTTATGTTAACCCAGGTCTCTATGCTTCTGCCTAACGGGGAGAAAGTCCCTTAGGAAAGACTGACTTTATGTGACACTTCTGTCTGTTGTCTCTATAGATTAATTACTACTAAAGTAATTTCTTGATAATAATGATCATATTTAACTTGAATATTGTTTTCTCCAGAGCTTTACTTTAAGTTTGATCACTTCAAAGGAAAAAAAAAATGAACCTGGCACTTCCATTTATGCTAACATTGTTGGTTGGCTGCCAAGAGGCATATCACACAGGCAACTGAGATTGAGAGATCTCAGCCATTGAAATCTGTTGCTGGCATTATAAGAAATGACTTGGATGGCACCATGGAGTATCTCTGGCCATTTTGTCCTTAAAGTTAGAGAAATGCCATCCCAAGTGAAGTTAAATCAGAGCTTTCTCATATAGGCACATGACCCTTCAGAATCAAATTGACACCAGTGGCTTGTTTCATGTTTAACAGCCCGAAGCAAAGTCTTACAGAATGAAAATTTTGTTTGTAAAAAGCCTCACCTTCTTCTTGTCCACAACTTAACCTTACTCTGAGGTTTTCCATATTGCTGGGTTTGCTTTTTTTTTCTTTTCTTTTCTTTTTAAGGACAAAAATAAATATTAAAAATCACTGCTATTCTTCTGGCCTTGACAAAAAGAACTTGTGTTTGCATATTCATATACTTAAATTTGCATTTGGACACTGTTTAACCATAATGGCCCCTTGTCAGTATTCTCACTCAGCAATGTTCTTCTGATTCCTTGGCATCTCTTTCTCTCCCAGTTCATGGGGATTTTGGTCTCTAGCAGAAACTATCAGAGAACAAACTAGCTAAAAGAAGCTAGTGGAATATTAGTTGCATAGAGATGTTAAATTAATTATGCATGAAGTGTCTACTACTTTTTTTTTTTCCAATAAGTCCGTATGTTCTTTTAAATACACAGAATGATGGCATTATCTAGGTAATAATCCTTGATTTCTCTCAGTAGCCTTAACTGAACTGTGAGATAGAATTGCTCCTCTGGAAGCAAACTGCCTATTTTAGCTTGGCAAAAGGAAATCCCCCCATCCAGTCAGGCAACGGCAGGAGCAGGACAGAACAGGATTTTCACCAATACTTTCAACAGTAGTAATTTTTAACAGGTAGAAACTTCTCACACGATCACAACAATGTTTCAGATTTGGAATTGGGGATTTTTTTTTTTTGATGGAGGAAGTTCTGGAAGTGGCCCATGGTCTCTAGAAAATAATACAGTAAATATTGCTGGATTTAGAACCTGGATTTCTGTCTGGGTGATTTGTATGTACAACGGTTCTACTGTGTCCAGTCTTCTTTTTAAGGATTTGGTTTTGTCAATCCATGTTATTTACATTTTTATTATTTCAGTTCTTATGCTATTCTGAAAACAGAGAGAAATATTTGTAGTGCATCTGATTTTTTTTTTTTTTCAGTTTAAAGTTTTTGACTTGTAAACAGTACTCCTTAGAGCCTTCAGAGAAAAGTATATGTAAGCAAGTCTAATAAGTTATTTTCTTCCTGCATATCCATAATCTATTCTTGTTCTCAGTTCAGGTGACGTCCTTGTTTATTGTCTTTCCCCAGCGTGTTAAGCTGTTATCAGATTTTCAGTGTGGAGACCTCAAGGAAACAGGTGTTGGTCAACAGCAGCTTATGGGGTTTTAGCTCATGTGGCTGAGCCTGAGGTTAAAAAGGGGCAAATTCTTTAAGACAGGATAATGCCTGTGTTATGGGCAAGCTTCCCTTAGTAGTGTTGATTGTTTTACAATATTTTGAGAGCATGTGTTTCCCTTCTCAGTCTTTTCATTGATAGCCAGATGTCAGGGAGTGCTGGAAGCAGCTTGCCAAGAGTAATTACAGGTATCCTGGTGAAAGCCTAAAGAATTATGATTCTGATTGTAAAAGTATTTGACATTTTTGTCAGATACATAACATTAAAATCATGCTGGATAAATTATGAAAAAAAAAAAAATAGAAAGGGAAGCGGATGAGCTGTTTAACACCTTAACTTAAAAGGACAAAAAATAAGTACATCTAAAAAGCCTAAAAAGCAAATCTTGTTTGCTGGGTTTTTTTGATGAAATATTACCTGGATCCTGAGGGGGTTTCATAATCCAGATGAAAATATTTGGTTTATTTCTCATAATGCAGAGCCTTATGTTGAAATGATAGCCTTGTACGCAGTCATCATGGAATGTTATCCATCAGAGACATTGAAACTGGTGACTGATTGAAGCCACCTATTTGACCGTGATCCTAGAAGCCCTGGTAGCATGTGTTCAACTCTTCGTAGTGGGTTTCTGCAGCACTTCATTGAGAACAGGGCCTTTGACTCTAAACTCATTTTTCCAGGCTTTTTGATTCCTTGTCTGCACCATGTGGCTGCTATCAGATTACAAATAAAGAAAAATTAAGATTGGTTTATGAACTGTTATTATTACAACCAAGTTCTACAATTAGTTAGGTCTAAATGTTTTCATATATTCCACACCCCCGCTACCCTCTGAGATTTTTAACTGTTGTTTTCTTGTACATTAATAATTTCCTTATGTAATTGTTCCCAAGAGAATGAGCTTAAAGAATTATGAACTAATTTGCATCTTTTAATGTACTAATAAAATTCCCAAGAAGAAAATTTCACTCCATCCAGGTGGAAACTAATCACTTTAAATCAAAGCTTACTGAATTGCAAGGACTTGGGTTTTTTGTTTTGTTTTGTTGGGTTTTTTTCCAAGACGTTGCAGAAGAACAGTGCCCTGCATGTTAAAAGTTATTAGAAAGCACAAACAGCAATGCTAGAAAAAGCCCTGGGTCATTTTTTGCTGCAGTAAAAAGTTCACAGGCATTTAGGAAAATGAGTAATTTTTGTATTTAAACAAAATGAATAGTAACTTCTTGAAGGTTGAGAGGTAAATGTAGATTTCAACCTTCTATGGAAAAAATATTTTTAAACTGGTTTAGCTTTTTTTTATCTTCTGACATAAATAATTCATGCTATAGACTCTAAAACACAGATCCTTTTATGGACAATCTATTCAAATAGAATCTTGGGTGACCAAAATGTTCTATTTTATGGATTCATTTATAACAGTACAACGTCAGGTCCTTGTTCACCAAAGCACTTGTCTTCGTGAGCATTTTGAGTAACTAAAGCACTAACCCCAAGTAACTAAAGCAAGAGTTCTGAGGATGTGCTTTAAGTTAAACACATTAGAGTGTTGTTCCGAATAGTATCGTAGTTACCCGTAAGCTTAAGCAGTCTACTGAACTGGGGATCTGACATCCAGGTTTATATACCTTCATGTATTTTGACCTTGGTTAAATTCAGGAATAGAAATTAATGCTTTAGCCTTCATTTTCCAAATGAGATGTAAAATACATAATTAATGGAAAACTTAAAGTTTGAAGTTTTTGAAGTTTATTCTAGCAGTTGATAAAGTTTAGCATTAACATTTGGCGGGGCAAAGAATATTTGTTTAAATGGTTACAGACTGTTTAGGCCAGAAGGAATCCCACAATATGTTTTGATTTATTCATTTTCTGCCAGTGAAGACAACTGACAGCAATGTCTCTTTCTGCAGGAGGAGGCCAGAGCTGCAGAGTTAAAAGCTTAAGCTTCAAAACTGACACTGACACTATTTATTAACACAATAACAGGCTTCTCGTGGTTCATGCGGCTTTCCGGGATTGCACCAGGCTAAACAGAAAGAAAGGGGTTTTTTCTGTCCCCCTTCAGGTGGCTGGCAAGGCAGAGTGCATGGCTGAAAAATCTATCACATGGTATCACCTGGAAGATGGCTGCCTTGCTTACCATCCTTGCTTTCATGGCAAGACAACAAAATCCCTTAAGAAACCATTTCAGAACAGACTGACTTTATTCTTTGAAAACACATGATTATTCTCATACAAGACTTGTGGAGGGGAGCGTGGGCTAGACAGGTCCTCTGGGAGTTCTCTCAGCTTTCACCCTTGGGCATGGCAGCCAGAAACCACCATCACCATCCCTTATGCCCCAGCAGCAGCCATTGATAGGGATTTTCACACCCGGGAACTAGCACAGCTAGGAAGGAGGCAAAGGGCTGCTCCATCAGTTGGCTCCTGCCCTCTGGGGAATCGCTTGGCATTCCCGTTTGCCTAATTCTCCAGCCAATCGACATCCCTCTGGAGGGCGGCACAACCATCGGGTGTATCATCTGCAAACTTGAGGATACGCTCTGTCCCATCATCCAGGGTGTTAAGGCTAAACAGCATCTTCCCAGATCCAGGTGTTGGACGCACAGTGCACTTGAACACAATCCCAGGAAGGAATCAGGGTTAAAAAGCACACTTTTCTGGGTGCATTTGGCTACCGAGCTGCAGTGTCATGCTGTTATTATCCCTGCTTTTGTCTGCTGCTTTGAAGCTCCGCAGCAGTGCTCGGTGGCACAGTGACTGAAGCTATTGCCTTCCTGCCTGACAGAAATGGTCACCTTACAGTGGTGCCAACAAATAAGATCCATCTCAAATTCAAAAACTCTTTGATGCTTTGGGACTTGTTCATGTAAGAAGCCACCGTTTCACCACTCACACGCCGATTTTGCTGGCTAGAGCACTTACATTTGTTAACCATGTGGTAGAAAAGGAGCATCTGGTAGCAGGCAAGATTCCGTGAAAAAGCCTCACACCTGAACTTGCTGCAGTGGGGGCCCTATGTGGATTTGGGTCGCTTCTGGCCAAACTGTCTATTTAAGAAACAATTCAGGAGAGAGCTGGATTGAGGACCTTATTTCCAAGTCCCAGGAGACTATTTTACATGATTACATTCTGTAGTAAAAGAGATGTTTTGATTCCTTGCATAAATTATGACTATTAATAACTGAGTGATAAATTAAAATATTAATTATTATAACGAATCCTTTAGTACCTAACAATTATAGAGTGTTACAAACTCTGAAATAAACATGAGAAGTCTCTAAATAAACAAGACATTTGTGGCCTGTGACAGTTTTTCTTACGTTGTAGACAACCTTGGAGCAATAGACTTCAAAGCTCTGCATTTTCATTTACTCCAATGGAAAGCAAACGAGCATCAGAGTAAGAATATGACTTTGAATCCCATCAGGTTGGGCTCCCCCGATGGAATTTCCACCCTTCCGCTTCATTCTTCTCATTTAAATTCTTCTTCAAGAAGACACTTTCAGACCTCTCCCACATCTGACGTCTCTTACGCGAGTTGTGCTTTCCATACTAGTGGTTCACTACATTTCATTTCCTCTAGTTTAAATAAGGAGGTTCCAAGATCTATATCAAAAGACTAAAGTCACAATCCTCAGAATGAATCTGTAACGCTCATTCTATTTCTAGATGAAATTTCATTGGTTTTGGGTTGGGGTTTTTTGGGGTTTGGTTGGGGGTTTTTTTGTTATTTTTGTCTTTGATCCTGCTCCAGGCTCTCACAGCCTGTTTTACTTGGCTGTGAAGATCCACACCCGTGTGTAGTGTTAAAGCTGGAACTACGGAGCTCAAGAGGGTCTGGAAAGGGGCTGCCAAAGCGAGCATAAGGCTGTCAAGAGTTCTCTGAAGAATACTGTGTTTCTCAGTAGTGCCTGGTTTATGGCTTGAACTAGGGTTAGGACTAGCACTGGCATTGAGAGAACAAGAAAGCCTAATACACAGCTGGGGTAGGGCTGGAAATGGGCTGACAAGGGAGAAATAGGGTCACCTAAAGAATTCTCTAAGGCTCTGGCCTGTACCACATCACAAGCCTTTGGCTCAGCCTAGGCTTGGGGCTACTGGGAAGGAAGGAAAAGCCAGAGCTGCAGCTGGAGTTTAGCTACCAAAAGAAACAAAGGGCTGCAAAAAAGAATATCCACCTGGGGAACTGGTAGTCCAGGGAAGTGCTGCTGTGTGTTTCCTAGGGCTCAGTTTAGGGTTAGGGTTTAGCCAGGGAAAAAGCTCAAGAGCTTCAGCTGTAAAGAAGCTGCCAATGGATAAAGTACACAATAGCATATTTTGTGCTTGTGTAACATGCAGGCGCCTGCCTTAAAGCAGGTAACTTACAGGGAAGAGAGGCCTAACTCCAAGAAGTTATCAAAGGGAGAGGTTTACCTCCCCAGTCAGGCTAGGCTGCTCCACCATGAAGGGAAGGAAATAGAGAGGTCTTGAACTGACGTTCAAAGGGCAAGACTTAAAATTCAAACGCAGCAAGCGGCAAAGGTGACAAAAAAGCCAGGGGCAGGGCTAAGGCACGGAGGAGACACAGGATGCACACACAGCAGCCCGGCACATCTTGGGTGGAGCACAGCAGTCAAGCCGCTGTCACTGTGGCCACCACGGCTCGACTTGTTGCACTCCCTGCCACATCTCTGCTCCCTGCCATTTTAAACTCTGCGTCAGCAAACGGACCGCCTGGCAAAATGGCAGGGGCAGCGCAGAGATGGAGAGGGACATAAAGCGAAGTTCGGAGGCCTCGCTCGCTGGGGTATTGTCACACAGCTCGTGCCACCTGCTGGCAATCCAGAGCGGGACTCGCAGGCCCCGTGGCCCTGGTCGGACACCCCCTCAGAGACGGGAGCCATCCGCGAAGCGGGTGCCTCTTCCTGCACAGCGAGGCCGCTGCGCCCATAGTCTGCGGGTGAGCTAGGACTCGGAGACCGCCAGCTACACAGACCAGCTCGCCCCGAAGCGGCTGACCTAGGCTGAGCTGGGCTGCCCTGCCCGAGAGGCTCTAGCGTCTGGTAGCACCCCCACTCGAAATGGCGGCGGCAGGTGAAATGGCAGTTGGTCAGCGCCGTTCGCCCTGTGCCGAGGGCGGTGGCTCTCCTCCGCCTCCCGGTGGAAGCAACAGCTGCACCCCGACCAGCGCCTGATTTACGCCCTGCGTTGCGTAAGGCAGAACCCGGCGCCAGGTGACTTCCAGAAGCTTCCCTGCCCTCATAAAAGATGGCGCCCGCGCCCGGCCTGGGAACTGCAGCGCGTCATTTCACCCGGCGCCTCCCAGCCAATGGTGTCTCCGTGCTCTGGGGTCACGTGGGGTGAGCGAGCCACTCAGCGGAGAGTGCGGAGCAGCCTGACGTCATTGCAGGTCTTGAAGGGGGAATTGTGGGGTCGCGCGTGTGGTGCCGGAGCGGGGTCGGTCGGTCGGTCGGTTGGAGCGGGCCAGAGGCGGCCACGCAGGTGCGCGGGGACGGGTCTCGGGGGCTGTGGGGTCGGCCGGGGCTGTGGGCCCCACGCCGGGGTGTAGGGGTGGACCTGGTGCGGCGGGCAGCAGGGTCCAAGCTGGGCCGAAAGCGAGCAAGGGCCTGTGGCCTGGCCTAGGCTTGAGGGGGACGCTGCCCGCCCCCTGGGGGTCCGCACCGCCCTGCCGGGGCCGCAGCGGGTTTGCTCCTGGTTCGGTGCAGCGACTGCCCAGTGTACACTGCTTAGTGTAACGTCCTGGAACGTTGGTGGTTTGTTATGTTATTACCGGTCTGCAGTCGTTTACCTTTGTTGGTAATATAATGCTTGAAGTTGTCTTCTTTTAAATATCGGTTTCAAAAAAAAAAAAAAAAAAATCCCAAGAGTTGTCACTGTAAATTCCTGCAATTTGTATCATCCCAGTGGAAGAGTGGGGTTTACTGCCGGAAACAGGATTTGTTTCTGCAAGTACTTCCGCTTTGAAAAGCAGGGTTTCATAACTGTGTTTCAAAGCAAAGTGACTTTATCAGCAGGATTATTTTCTTCCTTTTACTCCTTCGTGATTAATGCTAGCTGCCCAGTGCTGTGGGTGCTCGTTTCTCATGCGTGTTTAAAATAGCCATTATTTGCAATGCTTTTGTACGGTATTGGACGCTATATGTAAGTTATGAACAGTTGTTTGAAAAAATGTAGTGGTAGTTGGGGTGTCTGTGGTATCAGAGATTGTATATAGTCGTAACTGACGTACACATAACTACAAGGTCTTGAGGTTTTTCACGTGTGACATATGCACTATCTGCAGAAGTAAGCCAGCAGTTTTATTGCTGTCTGTATGATACCTGGGCTGGTGCCTGCTTATGCTGTCTATTTGCCCAGGATCAGCATCATCATTCTCTGATCAACACTGCACGAGATGACCTGAACTTGTTCTGGGCTGTGACCTTGAGTGAATGCTGTGTGTGTAAACCTTATTAGTTCCTTAAAGAATAGTTTAAAAGCACTCTAAAATTTCCTACCATGTATTTTATGCTGTTCACTCATTTGGATTTATACTTAGCTGAAGCTTACGTAAATTTGGAGCATCTTTTTGAACATCTATTTGGAGGGCAGGGTACTCACCCAGTGTCTCAAAATGAAAGTTAGTTGCCAAAGAACTCAAACGTAAGTACATAAAGGGTCTTGCTATAGTTTATCTGTATGAAAAGTGGTATGTCCTTCTGGTTTTGGGTGAGTTGTGGGAGAAGCCTCTGATGGAAATAGGAGACAAATATAAATAGAACAGAGTTCAACTGTGTATTTAAGAAGGCTCTGGCTCATACTACTCTAGTTAAGATAGTATCACTTTTATTCCAAGCTGTAATGTAGTTGAGAGTAAGTGGTAAGTGTACCTCGCTGCTTGAAAACCATGTAGTAAAGTATGTTTTCTTGTGTATTTGCAGGAACACAGGATATTAAATTACCTGAGCAACCATGCTGGCCGCAAGGCTAGTATGCCTGCGGGCATTATCGTGCCAGACTATCCGCCCCACTGTTACTCAGGCTTCCCCAGCTTTGAGAAACTCCAATATCAAAGCATACAGGCTATGGCAGCCTAATCAGGTAAGGTAATTCTCTTTTTAATTGTTCTGACTACTGATGTTTTGACAAAATAATTACTTTGTATGTAATACTTTTTTTGAATGATTAAGAGCCTTCTGCTTGTTTGAGGTACTTGCTGTAGTTTACTGAAGGAAGAGTGTTATTCAATCAGGTTACTCAAAAGGGGTTTTAAGAGGAATTGAAATAATATCTTCTGTTTCAATGACTGGTTTTCTGTTGAAATAACTGAAAAAAAGAATTTAAAGGCAGTAGTTAGTGATGGACAAGCCTTACTGTGTAAGGTAGGAGGAGCAAAAATTCTCATCTGACCTCCTCCTAGCTCCTTGTTTCTGAGTTAAAATCTTAAATGTAATATTAAAGTAAAAATTTTATTTTCAGAGACCTTAGTCCCAGTATGCATTTAGAGCTGTAGCCCAGATGAGAGCAATTTCTGAACTGTGGCAGGACTATCGTGGGTCTTACCAGCAGTTTAAAAAATTTAATTGTCACTATTCTGAGGACTGTTTCCTCTTCGTTAAGAGAAGGTATTACATTTTTGCTTTCTGCCCCAGTAATTGAGGACTGTTAGAAGGCGTTGCTCTTTTGTTGTCATCTTGGTGAAAGTGCAAATGACAAATTCTTCACCTTCTTTCTGTTTTCTTCTTAAGCATAGAAAACTGTTTTAAGCATCCCCATTTTGCAGGTGTGCTGTTTTGTTGGGGTGTTTTTTTCTCTTGTTGTTTGAGGTAGTTTTTGTGGTGGTTTTATTTTTGTGGCAAGTGCTACATAGTTACAACATGGAGCTACATTTCATTATGAGCAAAACAACAACAAAACTGAAGTGCTGTGGTAAACTTCCTAAGTTACATTGCTTTAAGGACAATGGTAGCAATGCTTGTAGATTTCAGCTTAGTGTTTAAATAAACTCACACTGCATTGGTTTTGTACTAAGGGTCACAAATTGGTCAAGGAGCATTATCAAGACCCTGAATTTCAGAAAAGCCAAGTTCCAGCTCTTCAAGGAGTTAGTTGGACACCTTGGGAAATGGTCCTCAGGGACAAGGGAGCAGAACAGAGCTGGCAGATCCTTAAGGGCTCTCTGCATATAATGCAAGAGATCTCCATCCCCTGGTGTGAGAAATCTAGCCAGGGAGGGAAGAGACTGCTGTGGCTGAGACATGACCTGCTGGTCAAACTAAGAGGCAAGAAAGACCTGCCCAGGCAGTGGAAGCAGGGACAGGTATCCTAGGAGTATAGGGATGCTGCCCAGTTGGGTAGGGATGAGGTCTGGAAGGCCAGGGTGCAGTTGGAGCTGAACTTACTAAGGGATGCTAAGAATCATAAGAAAGGGATTCTACAGGTACATCAATGAAAAAAGGAAGGTTGAAGAAAACATACTCCCCCTGAAGAGCAAGAATGGTGAGCTAGGAACAACAGCTGAGGAGAAGCCTGATGTTCTCAACAGCTTTGTTTTTTCCTCAGCCTTCACTGTCAGCCTCTGTCCCAACACCTCCCAAGTTAAAAATCACAAGCTGAGGACCAGGGCAGCAAAGTCCCTCCCACTGTATGTGAAAATCAGGTTTGTGACCACCTGAGGAGCTTGAATGTTCATAAGTCTGTGGGACCTGATGAGATGCATCCCACAGTCCTGAGGGATTTGGCTGATGTAGTTGCCAAGCCACTCTCCATAATACTTGGAAAAGTCCTGTCAGTCAGGTGAAGTTCCTGGTGATTGGAAGAAGGGACACAATACACCCATTTTTAAAAAGGAGGATCCTGGGACTTACAGACCTGTCAGCCTCACCTCTGTGCCTGGGAAGATCATGGAGCACATTCTCCTAGAAGGTCTGGTAGGGCACATGGAGGACAGGGAGGTGATCAAAGACAGCCAGTGTGACTTTAGTAGGGGCAAATCTTGCCTGAAGAAGCTAGTGGCTTTCTATGATAAAGTAACTACATCGTGGACAAGGGACGACCTGTGGATGTGATCTCTCTGGACTTCTGCAAGGCCTTTGACAGGGTCCCCCACAACATCCTACT
>JANHGN010025959.1:0-17017 GCA_024605025.1 Megaceryle maxima
AAAAAAAAAAAAAAAAAAAAAAAAAAAAAAAAAAAAAAAAAAAAAAAAAAAAAAAAAAAAAAAAAAAAAAAAAAATTCAGCTTTATTCTTTTGAATATATTACTGGAATGTAGTTTGTCAAAGGAACTTTAGATAAAGGAAGACTTGATTTGTCTTGTTTGAACAGCTATTATGTGGAAAAAAAAATCATTGAGTACACCTATGTAAAAGACAAAAAAAAAAAGGAAAATAAAAAGAAACAGAAATAAGTAGTACAATAAAAACAATAATAATGATAAGAGAATATATTCCAAGAGTTGCTTAATGTATATGTTGATATATATTTATTAATGATCTGGAAAAAACTGGCAAAGACATCCTGGTGAGAGAACTAGTCAGAAGACTTCATAAAGCTAAGAAAAGCCATATGACCAGCAAAATAAAATACTCGTAAATTAATATATAGCATGAGAATATTTCAAATATAAATATGAACATTTATTTTCATGTTTTAAATTACCAGCAGCATGCTTGTTGAAAGCTCAGAGAGAACCTGTGCTTGGTAGTAGCAAAGAAATAAATTGTTATTGTTCACAATCAGTGTAATATATTTCTATAAAGACTGTATTGAGTTTTTTGTCATTCTAAACATGACTGTATGATTAAAGTACGTAAGGAGAGTCTTACCTGTTTAGGAAAACCATAAGAATATATTGGAGGGTAGAGCTACATCATTCAGGACAGAGATGAATTAGAGGCACCAGTTATATACAGACAGTAGTGAAAAAGAGAATGTTATGAGAAGAGGATGAGTCTATTTTTTACTTGGCCATCCTATAAAAAAATGACAATTATTAAATTAAAAATTCACAACAGGGAATACCTCTTATACTACACAAAATGAGGTGTTGGAATTTAATGCAAAGCCAAGAGCTTTTAAAGATTTTAAAAGAAGCTACTCAGATGATTCCTAAGCACATCTACTACTAACTAGCTGACAACTTTGAAAAATATTGCATATAGAAGAAATTCATGACTAAATTAATAAAAAGTTAGCTGGAGTAAGGAAGGAATTTCCTCTGGAGAGACATCAGTTGTATTTCTTCATTGTGGAGTTTTTCTAACTTCCTATAACTATCAAATATTGTCCTCTGTCAGAAAAAGGATTACATGGACCACTGATTAAATCCCATTGGTAAACAGCTGTTCTCCCAACTAAGGCAGCATTTATTTCTTTTGTGATAGCTTTTTATTTATGACTGAGTTTCTTTCTGCTTACAATATTTATAAATATTTCACTTTCTTTATTGTTAGAAGAGACTGAACTTTTATGCATAAGCCTTTCTGTTCCTGAAATTATTCACTGAATTCTGAAATTTCCCTTCATATCTTGGAACAAGCATTGCCTATCCTCAAAACAATGTTGATAGGAAGATTCATCACTTCTTAAGCAATATAAATAAGAAAAAATCCCTGTATTGTTTGTATGTGTTTGATAAACCATGTTAAACTTTAGATATATATTTGGCAAACACGGTATCTGACATTTAAAAACTTATTAATATTTGGACAAGAATCCTGGAAGACACTTAAAATTCAAGCAGCAAATATGCCTGGATATCTGTAGAAAACTGTAACTGTGTTCAAAGAATCTGCTTCTTCTGTGAAATATTTGCAGTGTTTCAAGATTAAAGGAAGCTATGGAGGATGTGAACTTCTAACTCATAGAGACTCTTAAAAGAACACTGCATGTACGTAGTGTTCATTAAAAATTCTTTACTGTATTATAGACTTAACATGATCATTCACATACATAATTTTAATACCATATCCTTGGTTTTCAGCTGTGTTGAGCTCACACTTCACCCTTGAATTATTTGTTTCCAAGCATGAAAATACTGTCATTATATATTTGTCTTTAAAATATAATTTATGAGCATTGGGTTAGGTGAATGTTTCTATTGTGGAGATTAAAAATCAAAACAAGAAGGAAAAGAATGAATTAAATGTTAATCTGGAAAATAATGGCATCATGCCCTGGAGGGTGTGAGACTCAGGCCTTCAAGGGAATCACATTCTAGTAGTAGGATCACTCAAGTGAGAAATTCCTGCCACCAGATGACTGAATTCAGCATTGATAGGAAGCAAAAGAACTTTGTAATTGCTCAGATACTAGAGTGGCAGGAACTCTATAAAATTGCTAATTAGATTGATAGATAGCTTTGTGTTTGATACATGTGTTGACTTAAGTTTGTAGCTGGATCTGAATAACTAAGTCACTGGGAGTTGTGTTGGGGAGCCCTCTGGCTACCCTGCAGTTGTTCTAGGTTGCCCATGGCTTCAAGTCATATTTAATACCAGTAACTTAAAAGCAAGTCCTTTATCCTGCAAGTAAAACTCAGTGTGGAGTTAAAAGCTAATACACTGTCAAATAAAAAAGTGGAAAAAACCTTCCATCTGCTCTCTCAAATGCCTTTCTACCACTGAACTTCACTCTTGGACTGAGCTGTCCCTTGATGTCAGATAGGGCAAATGAGAGAGAAAAATCAGAATTTGTATTTAATGGAAAAGCATTGGAGATGTTAAACTCACTATGAAAGTAGAAATTCCTTTGAGTTTTTGTATAACAAACAAGAGAAGGGTCAAAAGAGAGTACAGTCAGTTCTTCTGGAAAGGGTTCAAGGAACAAATCTATTCTCTAGCAGTTTGGAATCCCCTGTCACAATGAAATCCCCAAAATAGATCTATTAGGCCAGAAATACATTATGGTCAATGGTGAGAAGACCTGAAAGACCAGGACAATTACTTCTGTTTCTTGCTATGAGGAGACCTTCCATCAAGTTTAATATTCTGTTAGTCTGTACAGTCTGATTAACATAATTGAAAATGAAGTGTCCATGTGTGTCTTTAGTTAGCCACCTAACACCATTTGAGATAGCCTGCTAAAAGGGATAGGTGCCATGCAGGATAACAGTTTGTGAATCTGTTGGGATCCAGAGATAGCTGGAAAGAAAATACAACCATTGCATGCTTGAGCATGGTCAGTAACTTGTCCTCATGAAAGGAGGCATTAACAATTCTCAGCAGAAATATCCCTCTGATTATTACTGTGTCTCTGCTAACTTTAGTCAGCCATGAAGAACATAATGATGGTAAGATGGTGCATAATGATGAAATTTTTAATAGAAATTCTCTGTGTGACAAATGATGTATTAACTTTAAGTTGGACTGGGTCTTTAATATTCTGCTCAGTGAAAGAATCTCAGGAGTCTTAAGGGTAGGACCAATTTTACAGACAACTTTCTCTAAATATGAAAAGATGACTTAGGCTTTAGAATTTCCTCAGTTTGGTCTTGCATCTGGTAAGGAAATAAGTTAATTTTGAGGTGTGAACAGCCTCCCAAATTTGTGTGTATATGTTTTACTTCCCTAAATATACCAAGAAACCAGCATAGTAGTTATTGCAGTTTCTGCACTGTAAATTGTGCTTCACAGTATGCACAGTTGAGAATAATATCAAAAAGAAACTTTTTTGCGTAAGGGAACTTCCTTTCCTTACACAAAATATTAGGAGGATGTATTTCTTAAACAGACAACATGAACTTTAAGAAAATGGTGCCTCTTGATATTCATGTGATAAATTACATTTTTTTATATGTTGCATATACTTGTCTTCAGATTTGTTGATTCTGTTCTGAAAAAATATATTCCCATGTTTATTTACTGTCTGTACTTTCTTTTGCAAAAATTTGCCAGGTTTATAGAATTTTCTAATTGGTAGCAAAGCATGCTACTGAGATGTGAAAACCAAGATTGGCTTACTGACATACACATCATGATAATGGATCACCTCTTTGGCACCCTAAGCATATTAGAAATAGCTCTTTTGCCTCTAATTACATTGTTGTAATCACACAATGCATACAGAAGATGGAATAAGTGTTTTGATTATTGGCAATATGGAATCTGGTTCACTTTCCCATTGTCTTCCTGTATCTCTTACAAAACTAAGAAATAAAAGATATATTGCAGAAATACTGATGTGATGTAGATGACTAAAAACAGAGAATACAGTTGAAGTGATGCTCCATGCTATGGAGAGGAATAGAGAAGAACTGCACATTAAATGCAAAACAAAAATCATAACCTAGCAAATAATTGTTAATATTAGGCTGTTACAAAACCAGAAAGTTTGAGTGTCTTGTTCCACTTATGGGAAAAAATTTAAGCAAACATTCCTAAATTTACCCCTAAAATAGCAAAGGCCAATCCTTCCCAATAGTTATTTTTTAATGCTACTGCACAGAAAATATTTTTGTTTTAACTTATGTAATGTAAAAAGCAAGATGATCTCAGTAAATGTAAGACACAATTTTACCACAGGCCATTGCCAAGCCTAATAGGAACTCTAAAGACATCAACCATCATTGTATGCCTATGATACACAAATTATAGTCACCAAAACCATTCTCATTGTAAAACTAGTAAGTTGTTTGTCTTGAGCAGAGTTTCAGATGTCATGAATGTTTTTTCATTCATTTATCCGTAAGGAAAACAGTCTAAATGCCAGTGAATATAGTGTTGCATTAATCAGTGCTTTAGACTAAAGTAATAGCTGTAAGATGTGTAATTAGGTTCATTTTTCCAGACTACATCTTATTTCAGCATACTAACTTTGGCAATTTTGAGTCCATTGCCTACTTTATGGGGTTTCTTACCATAGCAATTAGACAGTGGAGGCCAACAGATTAAAGGTATTCAGCTGTCCAGTTTGGTATTTTCCCTCTCAATTTTGCTTAGCAGGTGCTACACTGTTCCTGTGGGAGATGTTGAGGCAGGAAAAGTGGGGACAGTAGACATAGGGGACATCTTTTGTGAACTGGACAGGCTGAGCCACTTCTTGGCTTTTGCCTGCTGTGAAAATACATTTCAAGTTCTCAAATATTATGCTTCTAAGGGAACGGTGACTTTTGTTTGCAGCTGCCAGAAAAAACGTGCCCTTTTTTTGCAGCCTGTCAATAGAATGACCTTTCCCTCTTGCCAATTTATGCTCGAAAAATACACGTGATTGTTTTCCCTTTGCTGCATGTTTCAAGAATCTTCCAAATTTGTTTAATCAATGGTTCAAAAGCTTTCAAACTGACATGAGAAAATAAACATCTTTGCAGACTCATTTTCAGTTGGACCTGAAGCAGCTGAAGCTAGAGATCAGCTAGAATTAATCTGTACTTAATGAAGAAAACTTGCTGAATTTCTATAAATGCTTGCCTGTGACACATATCTAGAGTTACATAAGAAGTCTACCATTTATGCAATCTGCTTTGGCAATATTTATATTTGTATTTGAATCTTTTCCCTTGTGAAAATGAATAAATCAAGACCTTGTAATTGCCTATCAGACAATAACCTGCATTTTGGAATGCATACGGATACCTCAAAGGCAGAACAGGATTCAAAAGCTACTTTCAGGTTGTCAGAGTTGGTCTAGCCAGCATCAGTTTCTTTCAGCTATGTTCAAAGCAGATGCTGTCTTTGCCTTTAATGAAACAATGCAGATGCATCATAATTTTATGTAACGGCAACAAAAATTTTTGAAGTAAACATAGATGCATTCTTCTCTGTGTGGCTATGCGTGGTATAGATGTACTCAAATTACTTTTGCCTGTACTCCAAGTTCTCTGGAAATCACATAGCCATGTTAGCATGACATTGTACCCAAGCTACAGATCTCTGTTAAAAAGAAGCATATGTTATCCTGAGCACATGTTGCATGTTAACATTGTGATACTGCATCTGATCTGCACCTGATCCACATTCAGCCTTCTGGCAGCAGTGTAGGCTTCCTACTGATCTCTTTTCCTTCTTTGAAGGGAAATGAGATATAAAATTGGCATCAGGACCTCCTCATAACTGCACCATATTGACAGCATGCTTCATAGCAGCAGTGTCAGTTAGCTACTGTTGCACTGGGTAATGCCTGAGACTATCTACGGTGGAAGCTCACCCATGCTACAATCTTGCATGCAGGCAACCAGTTATGCCAGTTCTTTACATCTTAAGTGCCTTTAGAAAACAAGTCTTAGGAATAGCTGCCTGAACTACCATACATATAATTTAGGAGGCAGGAAATAGGGGGTTAGAGTTTTGTGACTTTTTTAAAAGACTGCTTGTTTGAGTGGGACAACACCTCTCCCCTGAGGTGCCTGATTCCTGATGGATTTTAGCAAGTACCGTGATGGTTAGGCTCCCATGCAGTGCACAGGACAGGTTATTTGCCTAACTTGTCAAGTCAGCAGCTATGGTTGCATTACAGATATTACATATTAAGCGACCTGTACTTCCCTACTGATCTCGAATCTAAAAGTCTACATTATGTAAATCTCATGAAAGATAGGGCATACGCAGAACTCCTAAATCTCATTGATGCAGAGGGGATGGGTCATACATCAAAACCAGAGCAGTGACAAACAGAGGTAAAGTCCCTCAGCCTAAGCCTTGAAGAATAAAGTTATTTTTAACCAAACAGTAACATCTATGAGGAATAAATGCAGAAACAACTATAGCAGAGCTGTTATGCTGTGATAAATTTGGATGGTGTCTTTAAGCCCTTAGTAACCTGTCACCCACCATCAGTTGAATTCCTCTTGCCTTACATCTGGTGTCTCACAAAGGTGCACTGTGCTAACTATGCCTCTCAGCTGTGTTTTGGTGAGAGCTGTACTGCCCTTCCACACTGGCAGCTGCATCCAGATCTCTTTCAAAAGCATCTTAAAATATTATCTGCTTAAACAGTAATATAGAGGTCATGCCAATGTTATTTACAGCCAAATATGTATTTAGCATATGCTAAGATAACCTGTGCTTTTAGGCAGTAACAGCTTTGATAGAGTAGTATCTTAAACTAACCCTCAGCTGTTCTTGACTATGTGAATGGTCTTTTGCTGCTGCTTCTGCCCAGTGTATTCTCAAACAAATGGTAGCCTTAGATGCAGAAACCTTCAGCAGAGATTGCTTCCTTACTGCAAGCACTTAATCATGTTGCTCCTCCATGCTTGCCCTAGAACAAAAGGCAGCAAGCACTCCCACAGGTCAGGAAAGACCTTTGATGGAAGGTGCAGGGACCACCCTTCAGCTTTTTGTTGCGGCCTCCTGGGTGAGATTGCTGCCTGAATTGTGTATGTTTCTCCTTCACTGTGTTACAGTGCAAAGTGTGAGTGATTTAAGGCCAAACTGAGAGGGCACAGCCCTCAAACAAACATGGCCTGTTGCTTTAGCAGGCAATTCAAGAAATTGCTCAACTGTTAGTTGCTGGTTCCTAGGTAAGAACTGATAAAAGACAATGCAAGTATTTCTAGTTCCTGAAGCTGACTTTGCCTTGAACAGACTATTACTTTGGGAGCTGCGTGGAGAGGAACAGTAAGCAAAGAGGGAGTAAACATTATATCCTAAACGCCTCCTAGTTGCACTTCTCAAGATAACAGTCTTACCTGCCCTTTCAGCATCTACATGTTGAAACATGCATTCCTGGGGTGAGTGTTGGTTCATTTGCTAATTAATGGCTTTTGCCCCTACTCCTACCTAGAGCTACATGGCATTGGAGAGACGTCATGTTTGTACCAAGTGTCAGACGTCAGAATGAGGCTTTGTGCCAAAATACGAGGGCATGGGACATGCCATAGGTATCAAGTATGCTCTGGAAAATGCCCCAAGCTTCTCTCTCTACTAACTTAAAATTGTTCAATATCTTCAGGGCTGTGACTTGATCTAAGGCTCTGAGCAGCTTGCAAACTGGGAGGTGGAAGCAGCATTTAGGCTGCTAGCAGATTCCAGCAGATGGAGAAAAAGGACATGTCCATAGTGCGAAAAGGAGCATTGTCCACATTGTAGTCATATCAACACTGTGTCATCCCAAGCTCATTAGGCTTGCTGAGATGTAAAGCTTATTAATTCACGCACATTGGCTTCCTTTCACAACCAGACTGCTTCCTGAGGCTAAACTACCATGCTGGAACATGTGCCACACCATATTGTCATACCAGCACATTTGACAGAACTTCAGACAACTATGCACTCCTCTCCTTGTGCACTGTAGCTCTACTCTAGGTAGCTGGGAGAGGAAGAAGTGACTGAGCTGTGGCTTTTGACACTAGTGCATGCATGATGCTAATAAGCACCTATGATCCTGCCCTTACTGCCTTTAAAAATCTAGTCCTAGATGTATGTAGGTTTCCAGAGTTGATAGATACCTGATAATAGCCTGATGACTGTAGCAATAGTCACTTTCTTCGGTACAGACACATTTTTGTGGGTCACTGGTATAGCTTCCTTTACAAGATGTGAATCATTCTTTTCCAGCTCACACTGATGCTCTCAATAGAAAAGTTGAGTGTGTACATCTAGACAATGTGATCTTCCATCGTCACTTCGCTTAATGAAAGACCCATATTACCCATATTACTGTTAGTGTCAGGACAAGTTCTTAGAACAATTTCTGGACGTTTATTTCCCTCTTCTTTATGTTTCTTTTTATCCTTGTTTGTATTCAGTATTAATTATGCTCAGCCTTCTTCATTTGCTAGACACCAACATTTAGAAATCCATATCTTAGCAGGTATGATTTTAGCAGCTAACTACTTGATGACTTTCCTCTTAGGAACTAGCTAGAACACCAGCCTTTTTAGCAACAGCAGATTCTCTTTCTGCCATAGTAAGAAAGCTAGGAGTGTGCTACCCTTCAAAGGCCACTAGCCATAGAGTCAAAAAGCCACATTATGAGACTCTAGATGCTTTCCCACATTTCCCAAAAGCTCTCCTTCTAGTTCCCCTCTGCTCCCTTGAAGACCCTCTACCCTCACCAGATAAGCTGCACTCCAACTGCCTATTTCCCTCATTCTCAAACCAGCTTCAGTAGCTCCATGCCAAGATACCATTTTGCTACTCCCAAATTGAGTATTATTATTTAAAAATTTTACTTCCTACTGCTACTTAAAATCTAGAGTTTTGGATCATGAATAGGGTCAGGTACTCAGTGTAATCTTTGATTTTGGGTTATAACCACGATACTGGACCATGTAAATGTTTTTAATCTACTTTGTTACTTTTTATTTACCTCTTTTGTTCTCATTATTTGGTCTCTTTTATCTTCTCTCACATAAAATTAAAAAAGAGATGGCTTCAGAACTTTTAGAAAGCTTTGCAAAAAAAACCCCACCCTAAAAGTCCTCCATACTGTTAATTTCACATCTGCAAAAAGCAGATATGAAAAACCTCTACCACCCACCTTTGGTCAATAAATATCGTTACTGCAAACAAGCATGAATTGTAGGAGCTGAACAAATCAAGATGCGCTTTTGACAGGTTCATTTGGCAGTGTAGGAGGATATTCTACAATTCTAAAAATATGTTCTATTTTCACAGACATTTTGAGATATCTCTGGAAGTTCTTTTAGAGGAGATGGCCCAGGGCCCATATGGTACAAGTCAATCTGACAGATGTTATATAATAATCTTCCCTGATTAAACTAGTACAAGACATTCTCTTCTCACCAACCAAATAACAAGCAAGAAAATCCCCATCTATTCTGAAATGAAACACCACCAACAAGATAGACAAGATAGAGCTATACACCTTGTTATAAAGAATGTTATGGTCATCTGGGAAACCATTGTCTGTCTATGTCATGGGAGGAGTACATTATCAGATGATATAAAGTAATGAACAGGATTTATTAGTTCTAGAGTTTATATCTGTGTTACTAATTTGAAAGCCAGATTAGGGAATAGCAATATACAACAAAATAATTCTTTAAAAGGAAAGCAATATGAAGAGAGGAACATATTACAGCACTGATAATAATTTCATTACTTTGCACAGAAAAAATGAAACCAGTTACAAAGAAAGTTTGCATGATATTTTGTGGGAATAGAAAGAGTCTTCAAAGATTTTGTATCAAACATTACAGGAATAGGAATCAGATATCTTTTCAAAAAGAATATGCTATTTCTTTTTTGACTATATCCAAGCATGTAAAGGGCACACTGGGATATTTTCCCAAGGGAGTTTACTGAAGTGCCCTTAGGAAAGCAGCATCCTCTAGGAGCTCTTTACAAATACCACAAAAGAAATAAATAAAAATAAGTCTTTAAGCTTTTCTTCAGGTTGCTTAAAACTGCATCCAAGTCTCCAAAGCTGTTCGAGGGAAAAGGATTTAATGAGACCATGCCTATACTGTCAAAAAAAGAGACAATTTAGCTCTGAAACATCTGTTCTGATCATCTAAATTAAGCATGTAAAAAACCCACCAAATCCATAACTATCTTTAATGACTATGTCAGAAAAACCTTCCAGCTTTTGCACACAGACATTTGAATTTATTATATCAAATATACTCATGGAGGCTACAGTTTCTGGTTTTCCTTCATTTTTTTGAGTTGTTAAAATTGCTTTAAACATTTAAATGTATTTTATGTGTGCAGAGCCTCACCATATTGTGCTATGATTTGGACCTAATTTTGCAAGCCTACTTTTTTAGTATTTTATTTATATTAGTAGTCATGTGAGGATGACTGTAATTCATTACTCTAATGAGTAAAACTTTACAGAACTGGATCTTAACTTGAGATCCAGTAAAAGTGAAATCCAAATGCATTTTATACCATGATGCTTTTATGGATCTAGAACATTGTTACTTTTTAGGATTTCTTTCTCTTCTCCCTCTCAGAAGAGCTAATTGTCTTATCTTGTTTTAATTGTTCAAAACTCTATGTTTATGCTTACATAGCAACCTCAGAGACTGAAGATAGGAAAAGAAAATCCTCTGCTGTAGTGATATAGCGCTGTATCTTGCTCTGGGTTGGCAGTCAGCACTCTCAGTTTCACGCTATTTTTTTCAGATGTAAAGGCATTTAAATATGTACAAAAACTCCTATTCATTTTATTGGTCTTATCATGATTCTCTATATTCCAGATGAAGCAACAATCTTCTGTTCATCTTGTGTGAAATTAGACTTCATCTTATTGTACGAAAACTCCTGGGAACTAATTACAAGTCTATTTTTATGGTAAAACAAGCATATTAATTTACAAATTACGTGCATGTTTACTTTCTTTAGCTTGCATACTGTGCTCTGGAATATTATCCCCTCATGTAAACAACACTGCGAATATAAATTGCCTAAGTGTCTTCCCTGTTGTCAGAAACAGCTGTTCAGTATGGTAGTTACTTCATCTTTTTTAAAAAATAGTTACCAAGTCCCCTCAACTAGTTCTCCTTCAAGTGAAGCTAAATGGAACACTGTAGTAATTTGCTTCATTGAATTTCTTTGTCATTTGAAAGTAAGTGTCCATTCATAAAATGAATATACTAAAGTTGACTGAGCAAGATGTTAAGTCATGGCCCTAAATTTAAACACTCAAGGCTATTTGACACTCATGTGCTTAATGTAAGTATGTGCTTTAGTATTTTGATAAATGGAATTCTAACACGAGCTTTCCTTACCTCCTTGTGAATAGATGAGGATAAATTTGATTTTTTGTATTCACAGTCTATGTTTTGAACCTTGAGGTCTGCTTTTGTCATTCTTTGAGAAGTGGGTTGTGTTTTTTTCAAATGTCATGGCTAGATATATTCTCATTTGTTAAAATAAAAAGAGATGCACAATTTATTTGGTGATACCAGATGACTGGATTTAAAAGAAACACCAGACACTATGAGACTCATGATAAAACAGTGAATTTCCAGAACTGGGGAAGGAAGTCTCTGCTAGATTGCAGATATGGGGACTGAGTAGTTGTGTGGCTATTCATATCTGTGTGTGCAAACAGGGTAAGCATGCACGAATGCTAAAAGGCACAACTTCCCTCATACCTTTGTACCTCTCTGGCAATACTCTAAGCTAGTAACTATTTCATATCCTCTATCATTTCGGTCTATAAAGACCATAAACAGTATGCAAGAACCATCAGCAAAGACCATTGGTAGAATATGAAGATTTAAGCACTCTAGCACTGTATTAATAATATCAAAAATCAACCTTGGCATTCTTCAGACTAATTCTGTGGTAAGCATGACTGTCTGATTTTGGCAGACTTATTTTAGCAGAAGTCTCAACAGTTACAGAAGTTGTTTTTATCTAAGTGGGAATTTCAGAGCTGAAACCACAGAAAATGAAACACCTCACAAAGATATAATTTAATTGATGGTAATTGGTGTATATATGGTGATGGAATAGTCCAGTGTATATTGTAGGTACTATGGCACCTATACATTGTTTTGAGTAAACTAGAAAACTTTAAGTACTTAGGGAAAATTAGCATTATCTTTAAAACATTAGGATTAAACATTACACTTGAGCAGGGCCTTGCCCTTGATATGGAGGGTGTGGTATACAAATTTAAACAGTCACTCCTTAAAAAAGTCTTAGTTGTGCCTGGAGTGAACAATCAGGTTTGACTCACCATATTTGTCAAACCTTAAAAAACTATGTAGTATGGATGTTGCACACATCTTTCTCAGGAGAAGAATTAATACCAGACATCAATGTTAATTGCCTTAGCTGTTATTTTCACAGACTGATAAAGATCACATCAAGCCCAGTAAGAAAAATATCTAATCAAAGTATGTGTTTTCAAAAAGGTTTTGTTACAGGATGACCCCGTTAATGACCAATAGCTGAATCCAATCCACCCAACCTAAGGTTTTCTGCTACAGAATTAAGGCAGATGTGGAAAAGATTGTCATCTGAATGCCCATGGCAGCTGTATAGGCCCTGCAAGTGGTTCAGGAAGTGTCTCTGGTTTCCAGCCTGGAAAAGCTATCTGCTCCCCTGCACTCCATGAACAGTGCTAGGACTGGCTGTTATTGTGCTTCCTCCATGTCAGAGCTACACACAGAGGAGTCTGCCTCGACAAGAAAGCAGATCTCAGAATAAAAAACACCCAATGGGTTCTCTGTCCTTTTTCACTGTTGTTTTTTCCAGTTCTTTATCTGGCAATGCATAGTCCAGGTTTTAATGCCTTTAGTTTAGAGCTCTCATCCTTTCTGAAGAAGGGATATCCTGTCATGTGTTTGAAAAGGCCCTAGACTACTGGGGCCTCCTTTATTTGGCTTGGACTCTAATACATGTCTGTGTAAATAAATGAACTGAAAAATAATAAATATACACAAATGAAAGTATATTGACATAAACGTATTAGTATTATATGTTATTCATGACATTATTAACACTACAGATAAGATAAATCAGCAAAATCAAACTAATTATATAATATTTAAAAGTAATTATTATAGAGTGTAGTGTGTACATGTCAGTGAAGAAATTTATTTCAATGCACAGAAAACTATAGAATGAGAATTAGTGGAGATCTACAGTGATCAGAATATAACTTCTGAGAGCTACGATTAGGAGACAAATGTTGATGGAAATGTTACACTATCCAGAAATCCATAGGACTCTTTAAAAAATTCATTTTAATGCCATCTTGGGTGGAAGGAGGGAGATACAATATCATAAAATAAAATAAATGCATATTCTTTTTACTCATTAGTATGAAGTGTAAATTCCTAAAATTCGACCATTCCCTTGTATATTTAGCAAAAATTGTCATTAGGCACTTCTGGAAGTTTCTAAGAATAGCCCAAGCACACATAATTTCACTGCTTTGCTCCTGAGTAACTTTATCTCATGCCCTCCAAGCTCACTGTCTACTTTCCTCTACAATTTCAGTTGCAGAGATTGTTTTCAACTCCTCGTAAAAGTGTTACTGCTCACTACTGCTGACACCATGTACAGTGCTGCCAGTGTAGGAGATCAGTTGTGCCTGAGACACTGCTGAATGGCAATTCGGAGGAAAGGACCCCCTGTAGACTCTCTGTCTAAACAGACTTGCGTTTTCAGAATAGAAAGCCTCACTGTATACAAACCATTTTCAGTGGCTAATTACATGGCCTGTCTGGGGAAAAGGAGCAGTATACTCAGCATGATTTATCAAGAATAATTTCCTTTCTAATTTATAGCTACTTATGACCTCTTATTTTAAAGTTAGATATCTTAAAATATTAATATGTTTTAAGATTTCAGACTGAAGCATGTGTGAAGAAATCCAGAGGTTCAAAGCAAATAAATATTTGGGTCACAGTGGGAACAGTTATTTACAGTGCTGCATTGCCTGAACATACTGCAAATAACAGGGAAAAGTTTGTAGCATCTCCTGCTGAAGGGGGATATGCTGCTATCTCCAAAGGAAGGAATGCATAGAACAGTTGTAGTGCTGCAGCTAGAACATGTGGAGCAGAATGAAATGTGAAAGTAAGACCTACCAATGCTGCCCCTATCTATAACACTGCCATATATATATATACTTGCCACCAGAGAGTCAGTGGCTAGCACGCAATGAGATGTGCAGTAAGGACTGAACAGATCATTTGGGGTCTTAGTTCATAAAATACCATGATATACAATTTTAAGACCAAGACATCCAAAAAGCAAGAGTCCCCTTAAATACAAAGGTGGGACTAGGCAGTTGAAAACCAAGGAAAATTTGGAAACCATGGAAAATCACCTAAGTATCACATATGCCATGTATCACAACAGATGCTTTTTAATAATGAAAAGACTGGAAATCTTCTGATACTTTCAGAGGTTTGCAAATTTTAACATGCATTTTTTAAACATTTGACATTTTTAAAAAAAGAGTGCTCTTCTGACAGTATATAAAATCCAATTAGAATGCCAAGCTGTGTATTTACCTAGTTGTGATGAGGGCCTGTTTCACCCAGGTATCCATGGATGCAGAAATGAGACAAGGTGATTGTTTTATTAAATACTACAGGTGCTTTATGGAGAGGGTAAAAAATAAAAAAGCCACTTTTGTTGCTTTTTTTTTTTCTTACAGATATCAAGCTTATGCGTTCTTGGTTTGAGGCTAACAGAGGTCAACTGAGGAGGAACCAGTTTTGAGTTGGCAAAGGGATAAATGTTATGATCACATTTCTTATGCAGAGACTGATGCAGAAAAACTGCAGCCTAAAATGATAAATGCTAACCAGATCTCATTCTTCTTTCACTCAGATCATCCTTAAAGAAAATTTCTTCCTGAATTCTGCAAACAATAATTGGTTTGCTACGTTGATTAATTTTTTAAGGTAAAATCTTCAGAGGTTTACTGCGATTAAGGTGTGAAAGTTTTTGAAACAAAAATACTGTTTGTTTTTAAGTAGAAGTGCTGCCTTAATTATTCTCTTTCATAATTACCTCGGATTTTCATAAACCATGACTGAGACTGTCCCTAACATGTTTTTCTTCCTTATGTCTGGGAACATTGCCTCAGAGTACCTTACCGGGGCACTGACTGGGGTAGCAATGACGTATTATTTTCCTCATGAGGATCTGAGACAGCGCTTGGTCCTAATTTAGTGTCAGATTGTGCATTTTCTCTGTGAAGCCTAAATCTAGTTGCTTTGTATGCAATTCCATCCATGTAACTGATTAGAATTCGATTTGAAAGAAAACCAGAAACTTAAACAGTCTGAGCAGAGGAAAGAAGACTAATTCACCACAACTGAGGTATCTCTGATTGAGACTGTAGGAGAAGTAACCTTCAGTTACTTGCCTGAGCAAGTCCTAGACAACTTTTCTCCAGTAACACCCAGCTATTAGGATGTACCAGTCTCAAACTGGTTTATCCATGCTGTTCCGTGAACAAGCATACCCAAGCTAAGGAGTACATCAACATACTGGAGCAATTCCAAGGAGGCCTGAAAGGACAATAAGGGGTCTGGAGTACCCTGTGTACAATGGAGAAGCTGAGAGAGCTGGACTTGTACAGCGTGAACAAGAGAAAGCTCAGGGGAGATATTTCTACTGTCCAAAACCAGAATTTGACCCTTTTGGGAGTATAGAGTAGAAGGACAAGATGGAATAAGGGAAAATCTGAGTTGAGGGAGAAAAATGAACTATAGATTTCTGCAAGGAAAGAATGGATGATGGAATGGTCATAGCATAAGCATAGAGATATATTCAATTAAAAAACAAAAAGCATTTTAATAATTTCGGGAATGTTTCAAAGGTCTGGGTGATGGCAGGACATGATACCTTTGCATAACATTTTAGCTTGTCTAGCATTTTAGAGAGGTTTCTGATGACAAGTTATCTCCCTCATTCTGTTAGTCATGGTTCTAAATAGGTCTTCTCCTTTGCCTCTTCAGTCTTTATCAACAAAGATGATGTTCCAATCCAGAAAAAGGATGAAACCAGAATTTCAAAGCTATTTAGGCATGCAAATGAGGAGGGTTTACAAAAGTGTCTGAGTGATTATGTAAACTTGTAGATTTCCCTGGTGCCTCTCTGTATCCAGAAGATCCTAAATAGCTTTGCTAATCTGAGTCTAAGGAACCAGTTTGCCTATTAAGTAACAGAAATATTCAGGTGACTGTATGATTAAAATTTCATTACTGCTTACTTTATTTCTCATTAAGTTTACATTTTCATTCAACATTAATGTGAGCTACCTACTGTAGGGCAGAGTATATGTGAGCAACTGCTGTTATGAAGCATGTGTTCTGGATTGCTTCATACATATAGATATCAGGTGACAGCAATAAGAGGAGGTAGTAGTATTACAACGTAGTGTATGGAAGATGCAGGAATTAACTACCTTAGCAAATTATCTTAATTTTTTTCTCATTAGGCAGCAGATGTTTTCAAAAGGAACTCAGCAGAAACCAAGTAGTATCTTTGTCCCATTTAAAAATTGTGCATGTGTTTAAACAGCATATTTTAATTAATATACTTAACCTAACAACTCTTCTCAGTTACTAGTATCCTCATTTAATCTTTAGATCAATGGCTCTGCTGCCTCACTTGCTGTACAAATGCAGAATATCTTCTCCAAGCTGGTAGTCTGAAATATAGAATTAGAAATAGATCCTGCATGTTATTCTATTAAAAAAAAAAAAAAAAAAAAAAAAAAAAAAAAAAAAAAATCGTAAAATGAGAAACATCACAAAAACAAATTAAAAGCAAAAAAAAATATCTAAAC
>JANHGN010025959.1:17117-38572 GCA_024605025.1 Megaceryle maxima
AAAGTTAAACAACATTAAATATAGATATAAAAAAAAAAAAAAAAAAAAAAAAAAAAAAAAAAAAAAAAAAAAAAAAGCTGTCAATTGGACAGCTCTGAACTACAAATCTGAAGCGTAAATAAAATTCAAACACCCCCATTACCTCTTTATTTCAAAATCTCACACATACACATCATCTTGACCTTACTAACTTTATGAAGTAATCAGTGTTGAGCTAGGCTTGTAGTGTGGGGGTTCTATAGTGTGAAATTAATAAGTTGCATGGGATCCCTTATATTTGGGAGGCAGAAGGAAGTTCTGTGGGGAGGTGTGAAGTCTACTCATGTCAGTGGAAATATGTTGTGTGGGCACTGAGGTGCCTTTAAGAGGAGTTCTGTAATCTGACATTTTCTTTCTTTCAAGAGTTTTCTCTGCATGCATGTTGTACCTACTCAGCCTTATTCAAAGTTCTTTATGGGAATATGCACAGTGAGTAGGGAAGTACTCAAAGTAAGTCTGGTGAAACCAGTCATAGGTTCTGACGCCACAAGAAGCTAAATTCAGCACTAGTGTGAGCAAGCTCACAATATACCAACCTTAACCTAGTCTGAATTTAGAGCAGGAATATTCCATTAGTCACCAATGGACACGATAAAGTCACTGCTACTTGGCAGTGTAATATAGGTGGAACTAGAAGTGTTTAAAATCCTTTATCATCATCTGAAAGCATGCAAGGTTGGGGTTCTGAGTTTGTTTTTTGTTTGTTTGGGTCTTTCAAAATTTGGGGTCTCTTTTCTTACAATCTCGAACATCAACCTTACTTTGGCATAAAGTTTATAGCACTTCAGGGTGTGAGTTCACTAGGGGTATACATGTACGTCAGCAACATGCCTGTGTAGGTCTGCTGAGAGGTGTATTTGTGCTTTCTGGATGGAAGTTAATGTAGACTTTTTTAATTTCACTCTTTTTTTAGATTGATGGACTTTGATGCAGACTTTATTACAGGTGATTTGTGAATGCAACAAGAAGAAAAAACCAGCACAAAAGCTCCTAATTAGCACCACTATAGTCAGTACATTTCTCAGCTTTCATCTCTTAATTTTCACCTTATTTTTAAACCCAAAAGGGAATATAATAACCAAATATGTTAAAATAAAAAGATGGAAAAAAAAATGAAATAACCAAATATGAAAACAAAATACTACTGAGTTCATATCAAATTAATTTTGCCTTGTTAAACTTTTCATAAGAACTAAAGGAGAATTTTTGTGCATTTTTGCTCAGTGTTTGCAGGTAAGGGTTGAATAGGCAGGTACTTTGGGAATCTTTTGTGAAGATATCTGCAGCATGGGTAACCTCTCCTGACAAGGAATTCTGTAACTTTTAACATTGGATTACTATTATACTTTGATAAATCCTTACATTTAATTCTACCTCATTTTACAGCAGGCACATACCTCAGGTAATCTCACTTTATTATAATAGTCTGTTATTTGATTATACTGCCAACTAAAGCTTTGGTTGAGGCAGCATAATAATTCTTCTTATTCTGTTTTTCTTAAACTCAGAGGAGTATCAACTTTTGGCTGGAGTAGTCCTTGTTTGGTTTCCACCCAAAAAGAATTTTTTAAATGTTTGATCAAAAACTCATTTTAGAGTGTGAGCGTGGGAAAATAGACAGACATTTCTCATTATGAAAAAGGCACTAGTGTTATTTTGAACATCTGTACAACTGTAATGGAGAGATGTTAAAAGCTGAAATTGAGTGAAAAATTGTTTTGATTTACTTGAGTTATAGGCTTTTGAAAACAGGACTTTGCACTTGGTCAAGGCAATTTTTTGTTCATTAACATAGTCTGCTGTGATGCTTTTATGGCTAATATGCTAAAGAGCCAGGGGCTGAGAGAGCATTTCTGTGCATTTTCAGCTGGAGCTGGCAAAAAATGTACTGCAAAACGGAAAATGGCTTTCAACAAAAATGATTTGCCCTTTGCTGAAAATGTAAATTGAAATAAACCAAATTCAAGTGCAAGAACTTTGAATCTTGAGGGAAAAAAAAAAAAAAAAGAGTGGGTTTCGTTGTTGTTTTTGTTTGGGTTTTTTTGGGTTTTTTTGAGGTGAATTTTTATTTGTTTGGGGGAGGGTGTGTTTGGTTGACTGGTTTTGGGATTTTTTGCAAATAATCTAAACTACTACTAACAGAAAAAAAAAATCACTTCTATGCTACTTGTAATATTCCAGGAGTTCAAGAAGCAGTACTGTTACCTACAATCAATTCTTTCTATTTACCAAAGGTGTACACAGATAGATCTCCCAGTAATTCTGGCTGCTATTGAGGAATATGGGATTGCTGACACTTGAGCAGCTCTGTGTTTGTGTATTGGACACAAATTTCATCTGTCAAGGTACAAAAAATTGCCACCAGAGTAGGCAATTATGAAGTATCTCAGTAAGTTATTCCAGACTCAGGTAACTACAAGTTATGCCCAAGGGCATGCTTTTAAAATTAGATGTAGGCTGTATCGTCCTTACTTCAACTGAATTTATTGAAGTGTCTTGCAACAAAGCACACAGGGAAAATTTTGGTATAACATGCAGCTTAGCATAAGTAAATTCATTTTATCTATATGAAGGTAGAGCTGATTAGGAGAACAGAGCAAAAGATAGTAAAATTTTGATCAGGATGTATGAGCTGAATAACCAAATTGTTTTGATATCTGGAATTTTAATCAGTCATCTACAAAGTAAAGTTGTGCTAATGATATGAAAACATAATGTTGTGATCAGTGATGACTTCAGTTATTGTAAATTGAAGTCACTAGTTTGTATAGCCAAGAAAGTTTAGACATTGCTAGCAGTAAGCAAAACAGCTAAAATGTACCTACGACATAAATATGAGAAGCAAATAGGAGAACATAGTAAAAGCATATTTACTATTGTACTGCTATTGTTATCGTTGTTGGAGGAGTTTCTGTAGTAGGATGTCTATTGATGTTAGGCTGCACTCAAATGAAATATGTGAACAAGGTTTTGCTTATGGAAGGATATAATAAGTGCTGACCAATTGCTGTTGAGGGTTTGAAGGAAGAGAACTTGACATTCACAATGAAAGAGCATTAAACTTACCAACAGCTCTCTGATGTAAACCTAAGAACTTGTAATTTGAAAAATATTCAGAGGTTAATTAACAGATAATAAAAAATACTGACTCCCATCAATTTCAGTCTAACATGGTCAATCATAGAATCATAGAATAGTTTGTGTTTGAACGGACCTTTAAAGGTCATCCCATCCAAATCCTCTTCAGTGAGCAGGAGCATTTTTAACTAGACCATGTTCATCAGAGCCCCCATCCAGCCTGACTTTTAAAAGCTTTAAAATTTTGGGTTTTTAGGGTTTGTTTATTTTGCTTAGCTTCTGACTTCTGTAAAACTACGGGTAGTGACTCCTTTTGCTGCATTTTGTGCAAAAAGAAATTCTACAGCTGAGATGGACCTGAGTATAGGATGATGTTACTACATCTTATGTAGAGTTTTCCATTCCATTTTGAATACATTTTAGTATTTGTTTCATTTTAAATACATGAAGATTTCCATTGATTAATAATATATTGGTGAAAATATACTGAAGCAAAAGGGGTCTTATGATGGCACTTTGATAAGTTTCTGGGTGTTTACATATGTAACCAGTTACTGTGATGAAAAAAAAAAGTTTTTACTCTCTTCTTACTCTGATTAGATTTCTTTCCATAACAGTGTATTAACATAATTATTTCTCTATTTTGCAGACCCAGGCATGCTATGTAGTGTCACTGCTACTTATTTCCTATTTACTTTCAAATATAAATGGCTGTCTGATAATAATGTAGTCATTTTGTCTGTGAGTCATGATCTCTCTTACTGAAGTAAAGGAATTTTTGTGTGACAGATGGTGGGATTGCTTCCCTTGTTTAAATAGAAATAAATTACTAATAATTTGTCTGAAAGACCTTTACTTCTTCCACCTATAATTTTAGATACAGCTACTTAATGTTCAGCACTGTAGCTCTCACACAAGAACACCTTCCAACTCTCATCTACAACTGCAGGAAGAAAGCTAAGCTATTGGCTTCTATCCACAGTGCCTTTAATTGCTTAGCTGCTCAGTGCATGAGGGTTTTATTCCTTTATTTAAAACATAACACTTTTGGAAGTAGAAGAATAACTCTGAAGACTGTCAGAAACTTTCAAAATTATACAAGAGCACTTTGGTAGAGAAATTCAGGACTGGCCCAAGAAAACACAAAAGAGAAGAAAATCAAGGTCATGAATTGTTTGGTTTAGGTGTTTCCATGAACTAAATATTCCATGTGAGTATAAAACATAGTGGCTTCACTTATGTATTGGGTCATCTCAGGACAATCTGTAAGTACTGCATTCTTATTTCAGTATCTAGAGTGCTTATTACAAATTCTTAATGTTCATAATTACACCAAAAGAAAGCATCAACTTTATATAGGCATCTTTGAAAGTGACTATTTCATGTCTATTATAATCAACTTAGTCTTCAGATGTACGTATCATTCCTCACCATACATCCTTAAGAAAAGGCTGTAGATTAAGCTATTTAACAGCATGCAGATACAATAAATAGCTATGATTTTTAGGCTTCACATTTCAGGTGGCAGTTCTATAGGACCATAAGAAGTTTTTATATGAGAGTATTGCTCTTTTAATTACCCCATATAATATATACACTCCTAGAAGTTTAAACTCAATCACATCCAAAACATGCCCTTCATTCAAAGAGCTATGGCTCTAGGGTCACTAACACCACTGGATTTACAGGTATGAAATGAAATCAGATCCCAATTCACAACTGGATGCAAACATTCATTGGAATTCCAAATTCCTCTCATTTATTTTAGAAATGCACAGCTGCTTTATGAATTTTTAATTTGCTCCTTTTTATTTCAAGCTTTATTACTGTTCTGACATTAGCCAAAACACTATACAAACAGGACCAGATTATGGCAATATATTCAGTTTATCGTTAATTGGTTCATTTTGGAAATGGGAGATTCTCCAAATAAACCTGCATCATAACAAACATGATGAAGTTCATGTTTACAACACTGATACAGAAGAAAATAAATTAAAAACTTCCTCAAGCCATGAAAAAAAAAAACAAACAAAAGCAACACCCAAACCCTGATATGTATTGGTCTCAATCAATTTAAAATATATCCTTCTGTCTGTGCAGTATGCCACTGATTTTCATGGCAAGTTTACCTTTTATGCCTGCATCTCTGTGCGATTCTCACTGTGAATAAAGGCTACGGGCATTATTGTAATGTAACTACAAGTGTGAAGGTAACCTAGGGACTTGTATGCCTTGGTGACCTGCAAGTTACTGTGCAAGATCAGGAGTGAGAAGGAGTTTATCAGTTACTTCATTCCCTGCAAATGCAGAGCCTCAAAGCTAACAGAGGTCAGAGAATTGCTCTGGTGGCAAATCCCACAACACTTTCTAGACTTCACTATGTTTGACAGTTTTTAAGGACAAACCATAGAAATTGGTCTTTCCCTTGAAAAGGCATATATAAGGTCTTTGATCTAAGATGCATTTTGCTGTTATTTGGAGGGATACATATTATGATGTTGTTGAGAAAAACTATTCCCATATTTTTTCCCTATTTGAATCCAAAGAAGGAGCTGATTTGCAGTTATGAGTTTAGTTACGTGTCCTGGATGATAATAATAATAGCTGCAGCAGCTCCTGGTCCAATATATTAGACACTCTGTGTGTAAAGTAATGATGCAAGCAATAAATAAGGAGGTAAGTTTCTAATAAAGTTAAGAGGGAGTCATGGAGAATAATAAGAAATTATAAAAGTTCCCAAATTCAATGTTGCTCTGAATTCATATACTGGTTGGCACAAGTGGAATTGTGAGTATATAGCCCCGAGTCGAGAGCATGCACAGTAAGCCAGCCATATCTCCATTCAACTCATTCATACTTAAACCAGGATTTAACAAAAACCTCTTAGTCTCATCAAAATTTGGGATTCGCTAATCTGCATTAGCTAACTAGTGACATGGTTACTCCTGTTTGTGCAGTCTGGTGATGTCTAACCTTAAGGTCTGGAACATGATTTAGACATAGCATTCGTGTAACACTACTTACATTCTTCAAAGATTTTTCCAAGGCATCAGCAGCTTTGTATAAAAGCCTTTCTGATTTCTGATGAGAAGACACCTAAATCCCATTTATTTCTCTTACTGTCTTCCTATGGCTGGTTTGAGCCACTGCTTGTTCTTTTAAGACAGATCTGACATTGTTGAACAGAGGTTTTGCAATGAGTTCACAAATTATGATTAATTGTTAGTGCTTTACAGTCAAATGTGCCAAGAATTTGTATTTTGATGTATATAATACACAACACATGCAAATGAATAATTATCTCACTGAGTAAAGTGCTAGATTTGTTGGCATGGATTCTCATTGTTGGTATGCATTTCTTTCATGACCATATTACTCACATTTTTACTGTCTGCCAACTGTATTTTTTTTTTAATAGAATAAATACTCTCGTTTACAGTTTAGTATCTTTTAAAACAAGTTAAAAAAGTCATCTGTTCTTGTTCTTGATTTTGGTGGTTTTTTTTAAATAGATAAAACCATTTTTGATAGTTGATTGCAAAATAAGTATGCCAAGAATTTAATGAACTAAAATATTTTTTTATACTCTGAGCTTTCTCAGGAAAAGCCAAGTGGAATTTTACAAATCATTCATTTTTTAACACTCAGAGAAAAAAAAAAAAAAATTCTCACTTAAAATTATAAGGACTTAATTACAAAGTTTTTAATGAAGACCTCTCATCAACTGTAACATCATTTCATTGATGAACTGCTTAATGAACTCTGAAGTCGGAGAACTTACAAGGAGCATTAAATCAAGGAAAGGTCCCTAATGATTTTATAATCTTGCAATCTGCAGCTAAAGTTATGACTTTAGAAGAGATAACCATTGATCCTTGGAAAAAGGATTCTCAAAATGGAGTTTGGATAATTTTCCTCTGAGAAGAGTGATGATGATTAAATAAAGAACTGATGTCTTGTAGTAGACTACAGAGTACTTCACAAGCTTCCTTTCTGCTAAGAGCAAATTTTCAGTTCACACATTCCAGGTGGTCACAAGAGAAATTTGGTGAATTGGAAATAAATTACTTTTTTCCATAAAATCTTAGGGTAAAGCAGCAAGTAAAAATAAAAGGAACAAAATCTGGACTTGAAAGAAACAAGCTTATAGTTGATTATATATGATACTAATAATTATAGATAGATTTATTATTTGTGTCTAGGAATAGTAATTACTCTTTGGGAAAATAAAAATCTCGCTTTCACTTGTGCATATGAGATGTACTAACATCAGGAAGAGGAAGAAAGGTATAAATCTCAAGGAAGATATATCTATAGATACAGATCAATGGAGGGTGAAAGGAACCCTGAGGATGTCCATTTAGAAACAAAAAAAGAGCTGGGGATAGTAAACAGAAAAAAAAAAATCATGAGATAAACAAGGCCGAGGAGAACACTCATATATAAGGCTTATGACCTTTGAAAATGATGCAATGTCAGAAGATGAATGGTGCAGATTTTTGTTTATCCTAAATGGCATTATTTCTGTAACACATTGCTCCTATATAAAATAAAATGCTTACTTCATTGGTTTTATGAATGCTCTACCTGGTGTGGCATGAAATATCACATAAATTTAATGTTGACTAACCTAGCCCAGTAACTGGCAACTTCTTTCTACAGGTTTTCCATCAGGCAGGGGCTTGGAACATGCTAATTAACTACTTATTCACAATATAATAAAATTAAATGTATGGCTCAGGACATTCAATTTTTTAAAACAGTTGGCTGGTTAGGATAAACTGGTGCATTCTGAAGACATGAAGTTGTATCAATTCGTACAAGCCAAGGATTTGGCCTGTAGAAAGGAAAAATTTGTTCCATTTATTGTGCATTAGTTTATGATAGTTTAGAAGTGGTGGGTTTTTTTCATAAAATTGTGTGTTCCACAAGAACAGCATGGATTCTCCAGAGCAGGGCATTTCAAATTAGATTCCAAAGATTTACATAAATTCTCTGACGGCAAATAATTTTAATTGAAGGAAAAGCCCTACCCAGATGTGCTGCAGATTTTAAGTAAATATTTTTTTTCCAGGGGTAGAAAACAAACAGCTTCCAGACAAAGTTGGAGAATTAACACCACAGAACAAATATTATTTCTGAGCACTCTGATAAAACCTCTGTCCATATTACTTCAGACTTTTGCTCATAGAGGTTTAGGAGATTACCAACTAACAAAGTTACTTGAGTATCTTGAGTAGCTCAATGAAAATTATAAACTATTACAAAGAAAAAGGTCAGCATTCACCGAAAAGATAACTTAACTCCTCTTTCTTGAGTTCTTGGAGTTTTTATGCAGTGCAAACCTTCTGTGAACATAACAGGACCTTTGCATTCAGTGCATGTTTGTTGCCACGTGGCTTTTATTTTTATCTCTGGTGAGGTTTGCTAGATCAAGTTTGCTGTTGAAAGATATTTTAAAATATTTAATGTGTGTGCCTGTACTGCCAGGTTGAGCAATATGAATTTTTGTACATTTGAGTAACATCTGCAGATATCCACACTGTGTTCTTGTAGATTGCATTGCCTGACACTGAGGATATGTGGTATTTCCAAAGGGGACAGAATGTGTTTCCCGGATAAGTTACACTTTGGCTATTTGCAGTGATTTTCTGCCTTTGTGATGATAAGGGAGGGTTTGAAGGCTAACTTTCCTCCTGCTGAGAAGTTCAGCCAGAATGTGTTGCTGCTCTTAGCTGTACTCTCCACCCTTCTGCTTACCCTCACACTGACACCAAATTCTAATTTCTCTCTTCATTTATTTCATCAGTGTGAAGATAAATTGAGGGTAAAAGAACACTGGAACAGGCTGCCCAGGGAAGTTGTGGAGTCTCCTTCTCTGGAGACATTCCAAACCCTCCTGGACAATGTGATCCTGTGTGACCTAATCTAGGTGGTCCTACTCTGGCAGGGGGTTTGGACTAGATGATCTTTCGAGGTCCCTTCCAACCCTGAACATTCTGTGATATAGTGCAAGATCCCTGTCTTCCCTGACCCTCTATGACAAACACAGTAAGGAGTCCTTTCCCTTTATTTCTGGCCATGAGGAAGAAGGGCAGTGTGTTGGCTCTGAGTTGATTTTCCCCATTGCAGCCCTCCCAGTGCTGTGCTTTGCATTCAGAGCTGGAAAGATGCTGATAACACACTGGTGTTGTAGCTGCTGCTGGGCAGAGCTCACACAGCACCAAGGCTGGTTTTCCAGCATTCCCCTCCCTGCAGTGGGAAGAGGTGGACAAGATCTTGGGAGGGGACACGACTGGGACAGCTGACTCAAGATGACCAAAGGGATATTCCATACCATATAATGTCAGCTTAACAATAAAAGCTAGAAAAAGAGGAGGGGGCGGATCCGCTTGTCCTCCAGAACACCACTATGCATTTGGAGCCCTGCTTCCCATAAAAGGGGCCAGACATCACCTGCTGATGGGAAGTAGAGAATAAATCCTTTTTTTCTTTTGCTTCTATGAACATGGACTTGCTTTGTTTTTCATTAAACTGCCTTTGTCTTAACCTACAAGTTTCATCATATTTTCTTCCCCCTGGTCCAGCTGAGAGGAGGAGGGGTGGTGTGTGTGTGATAAGAGTGGCTTGATGGGCACCTGGCATCCAGCCTAGGTCAAATCACCACAGGTGGCCATGACCTTCTTAGGCCCCTATGATGCTAATCTAGATGGATAACTCACACCTTACTCTGACAGGGTAGAAATGCATGGGGTTTTTTTGGCTCGTTATCTCAGTTAACAGAAAGACTGCCTCAAATATTTAGCAACTATTTAAGCATAGAAAAGTATACCCTTGCTAGCTTGTGCTGCTGCCAAGTTAATTTCAAAATTGCTCATCAACTTGGTTGGATTTTCATTTGTTTTAGTTTACACCCCTATACTGCCATCAGGACCCTAACCCTAGATGTTATATTCTTAAGGAAAATACCATGGTATCTTCTCCTTTGGCTCTAGTTTGCATCTTCAGTATTCTTTTCTGTCCTGAGCACAGCTGACTTTGTAGCAGAAGTGCATTTCCATGGGCCTCCATCAAGTAAGTATCTTGAACAGAGGACTAGACCAGGGAGGTGTACACTTTTAGGTTGCTACAATTACCCACAGATAGACGCGGACAATCTCTTTCCCTTCTTACTCCAATTCCTTCAGATGAATTCAGGACTCGAAGCTTAAGAAAATGGACTGAGAAAATCTAAAAGTTATTAGGGGTATGTCACTGACACATGCTTTCCCACAAACTCACTCATTTCTTTCCCTTTATCAAGTAGACCTTTCTTTTCATTGGTTCCAGGGTCCCAGATATCCCAGCCTGCTTGCTCACTCTGATATCATGTACAGGGCTAGCTGAACAAATCCCTAAATCAATAAAATCACTATTTTGGAGAAGTGCATAGAAAATATTGTTCTGGGAAGCAAGCAATATCAGAGATGGTCAGAAATACGAAGGGAATGTTTTTTAAATCTTGTGTGATTAAACTCTTTTTCTGCTGAGCTGAACCTGAACCAGTTACTGAACTGAATAATTTTCAAATTATGTCACAATATATTTTCTACATCAAATATATGTATCTCCAAATACTTTCATCTGAAGATTGATGTAGAACCTCCAGTAGACAGAGACATAGAACTTTTAAGTAGTAAATGGCTTGGCTCTCCAACCCAAAACTTACCTACTAAATAAAACCACTAAGCATTTATCTATTAACCCAGTTTGACATTTATCTGCTGGCAACAAGTAAAGGATCTTTTTAGCTACCAATAAGTATGAAATTATTTGACTGGTTTGCAAATATCACTAAGAACAAAACACAGCCTAACTTAATTCATACATGAGTCAGTAAATACCATTTGACTGGATCTAGTTACTATCTGTATGCTAACCAGCTCCAAAATCATATGAATGACACAATGGCTCACAGCACACTATGAAGTTTCCCTATAATATGACTTTACTTTCTCTTGAAACTAAAAAAAAGACAAAAAGAAAAAAACCCTTGCTGAGATAGCTTGTATGGCTGCTCATACCTCCACTTCACCATGCAAAGATTATTGTAGAGACCATTTTTTCCAAAATTAAATACGATGTAACACTGAAAAAGTGAGATTCCCATGGTCTGATCTTATTTGAAATGCTACAAAACCCATTAACATATAGACAGTTTTCAAATAGTACAGTGAAGTCATATGGATGGAGGTGACCTTTTCTATTAAAGGCTCACATTTTTTTGCATTAGAAGAGGACATCCATAATTTGCAACTGTTTTCACGTAGTCTGTTGCCAGACCATGGTGCTACTGAGAATCATAGCAGAATGCCAGAAAGTCAGTGTTTCTGCCATTCGTAAGGTTATTTATGATGAAGTTAGGAAAGCTAAAGCCCAGATGGAATTGAGTCTGGCCAGGGATGTCAAAGGCAACAAGAAGGGCTTCTATAAGCACATAGATGACAACAGAAAGACTCATTATTCAGTGAGGTAGGGGATCTGGTTATGAAGGATGTGGAAAAGGCTGAAGTACTGAATGCCCCCTTTGCCTCAGTCTTTATTAACAAGACTGGCCTTCAGGAATCCCAGGTCCCAGAGACCGGGAGGAAAGGCTGCTGCAAGGAAGATCTACCCTTGGTGGAAAACAATCAGGTCAGAGAATACTTAAGCAAATTAGATACACATAAATCCATGGACCCTGATGGGATGCATCCATGAATGCTGAGGAAGCTGGCAGACAACAATGCAAGACAACTCTTGATAATCTATAATCAATCATGGTGACTGTGAGACATTCCCAAAGATTGAAGGAAACCAAACATCACCCCCATCTTCAAGAAGGGAGAGAAGGAGGACCCAGGGAACTATAGACCAGTCAGCCTCACCTCAGTCCCTTAGAAGATGATGGAGCAGCTAATCTTGGAAACCATTTCCAGGTACATTAAAGACAAGAATGTCATCAGGAATAGTCAGCATGGCTTCTCCAAGGGAAGATCATGCTTGATCAACTTGATAATATTCTATGATGAAGTGTCTGGCCTGGTAGATGAGAGAGCAGTCGATATTGTATACCTAGACTTCAGTAAGGCCTTTGACACTATCGCACATAAGATCCTCATAGACAAGCTGTTGATGTATGGGCTGGATAAAGCGGATAGAAAAATGGCCAAATGACCAGGCCCAGAGAGTGGTGACCAGCAGTGCAAATTCTAATTGGAGGCCAGTAACTAGTGGTATACCCCAGGGATTAATTTCAGGTCAAATCACGATTAACATCTTCATCAGTAATCTGGATCATGGGACCAATAAGTCTGTTGATGACACAAAACTGGGCAGAGGTAGCTTCGAGGGGGTCTTCCTGCCATGAAGACTTGACAGGCTGGAGAAATGGACCAACAGGAACCTCAGAAAGTTCAACAAAGCTCTGCACCTGGGGAGGAGTAGTCCTATGTACCAGTATATGCTGAAGGTTGATCAGCTGGAAAGCAGCTTAGCAGAAAATGACCTGGGAATTTTGGTGGATGCCAGGGTGAATGTGTGTCAGCAATGGGCCCTTAGAGCCAAGAAATCTAACAATATCCTCCATTAGAAAAAGTATTGCTGATAAGCTGGGGGTAGCCATCCTTCCTATCTACACAGCACTGGTGAGGCCACACCTGGAGCACTGTGTACTGTTCTGGTCTCCTCAGTACAAGAGAGACATGGACATACTGGAGAGAGTCCAATGAAGGACCATAAAGATGATGAAGAGACTGGAGACTCTCGCATATGAAGAATGGCTGAGAGGTGGAACAGTTTGTTCTAAAGAAGAGAACGCTCAGAATGATCTTATCAATGTATACAATATCAGAAGGGAGGGTGTAAAGATAAGCCAGATACTTTTCAGCAGTGACAGGACAAGAGGCAATGACTGCAAACGAACACTGGAGGTTCCCTCTGGACATCAGGAAACACTTTATCACTGTGAGGTTGACTGAGCACTGGCAGAGGTTACCAGCTGAGGTTGTGGATTCTCCATTGCTGGAGATATTAAAAAGCCTTCTGGACATGGTTCTACAACTGGCTCTAGATGACCCTACCTGAGCAGTGGGAGTTGGACCAGTTGACCTCCAGAGGTCACTTCCAACTTCAACCTTTCTGTGATTCTGTGAAGTTGAGAGTAAAAAATTGTATTTGAAGCAAAGTATCAGTGTATTGCACTCAGACAGCCTAACAGAAGCAGCACTGATCAGTTTTAAACTGGGAAATTCTTGCAGGTTCCTGTGTGCTTTGGGCTCCTGCCAGCTTACAAGGGTGGAACGTTCTTAGCAGCTTCTGAAAACACAACTAATCCCAGAGGGCACAGATCTGAGTACCACATTTAATCTTTGGTTCTGGAAAAGTTTCTTGTATTTGTAAAGGAGGAGGAAGAGATATTTGTAAGTGAAGGTGATTTAAAAACAAACAGCAGTGGCTTGCCTTGGAAGACATTCATGGGTTGGGATTATCAAATTAATAGTGGTTTGCTTCTCCCTTTGGTCTGTGCAGGCAAACAATTTAAAAAAATAAAGATAAGAGTTTTTCAAGAGTGCTTGACTCTTCTGTTATGGTAAACTTTTCAAATTCAGTATTTTCTCTTCCTCCAGAAAATGGTAAATTTGCAAGCTCCAGATTAGCACTAATGTCACTTGTGGAACATTAACTTAGTCCTCACAGTTTATGTCATCCTCAATGCAACATATCCTTAATCCAATCACTTATAAATTTACACTTACCCTTCATTAACTCTCCATTCCTATGCACTTGGGTCAGGTCACATTGTTTTTTCTCCATAGTGCCTGGACACGAAAGCAAAGACAGCTGCTTTCAGTTCCTTGTATTCCCATGGCTCTTGTATTCCCATGGCTCAAGTCAGAGCCACACATGACAGGCAAAGAGCAAGCGCAGGCATTTCCCTTTGCCTGAAAGTCCCAAACTGCATTATTCTCAGTGTGACAGAGGGGTGGGGGTGTTTAGGTGGAATCCTTGTTGTACATTGAACATGCACATTTTCAAAAGGTTTTAATTTCTATTTGAGCAGAGTTTTCCCAAGAGACAGCTCCTTTGCTCCTGAGTTTGCTCCTTTGTCAAACAAACACAGTAGTGTTCAAGTTGCTTAACTAAATGCTTGAAAGTGTACTTCAAAAATGGGCAGGCATGATATTTTCCCTTAGTCTCAAGGTCAGAAATAGCCGATCTTTTTTTTTTCCTCCCACTAAACATCCATTCAAAAGCTGACACCCACATTATAACATTATATTTAAAGGAAAAAAATTGGCACGTTCACAAATACTTCAAGGCACAGCCCTGTTCTGGAAAGTATTGGGCAACCTTCACTTTGAGATTACTGGTAGCCTTATTTGTTATATATATATACTTCATGCCAGTCGTTTATTATGTAAACACATGCTTATCTCTAAAGCCTGGAAACATTTTTAAAAAGAAATCATAATCACAGCAGTACATGCTTCAAGCTTAGCGCTCTTAGTCAAAGAACAGTCAAAATACTTAATTTAAATTACTTACATGTTTGTATCTACTTTCTGCCAGCTACCATAGTGGTAATATAATTTTTTAATGATTTTTCATATTGACCAAAACACTATTGCAAAACAATATTTCAGGGCCCTACAGTGTTCCTATTGCATGAACAGACCGAATGATTCACCCAGGCTGCTCATGGGTGTAAGGCTGCAGAAAGGCTATACACAAAATGAGCTCTGCAACTTATCTACCTTTACTGTGTAGCTTCATACTCTGGTGCCAAGAGGTGGAAAGACTGCTGGATTGATTCTCATATGTAATGCCAGCATCTTTTAATACTTCTACAGAACACATAAATGTCAGTAAATAATTAAATTAAATGTCAGTAAATAATTAATAACATTAAAATAGCAATTGCATTTTGATTATAGCAAGGGTTTTGTATGCCAAAGAGAGGAAAGAAGTCTCTAGGAAGACTGCATATTTGCTTCAGAATCAATGGGTTCAACATATACCAGCAGAGTTTTACTACTTTGTGTTTGGCATGGGGAAGGGGGAGTTGGGGACGGTGGAAGGGGGGATGCAGGCCCTGCATGGAAAGGCGGCTGTGTCTGAGGAGGTGGCAGTGTTGTGTAACCACACTGACAGAGTGCGTCACAATGTGTGACATGTGGCAGCAGAACAGCCTTAAATAGCTCTCACCGTCTTTTCTCCTCCGGAGGTTTTGAGGAAAATTTGGTTTTCTGAGTAATGTTTTATTCTTCCTAAAATCACCTGATAACATGGATTAAATTCCTCTAGAGGACATCTCCCTGAGGTGTCAGGGAGTTTTAGGGTAGAATCGGTGGGAATACTGGTCTTTTGAGTCCAGACATTCAAAGCATATTCCTGGGATGATAGGATGAATACATTTTATTAATCCTGGTGTTAAAATTGATCAATGTCCCTTCATGACCTTTGATGGAGTGAAACCTGTGGGCTGAATTAATTCCTGCTTGCACTGAAGCTATTTTTAGAAAAGTGACTGAAAATTACTTAAAATTTTCCAATAATAGAGTATCCACTACAAAATGTAATATTTTTATAGTTGATTATCCTTTCAACTAAAATTTAAACTTTGTTCTTGAAGGCTCAGGAACTTATCTGGGTTCATCACTTGCATCACTTGATTTTTTTATTCATTTGTCTGCTAGACTTCAGAGACCTTATTACCACATTTCGGTTCCTTATTCTCTCACTTAAAGACTGCAACCAAGTCACTGTTTATCTCTGTGAGCTAAATATTTTGAGTTCCTTCACTCTCTTTCTCCAGGAGTTGTTTCTGCATGATTCTTATTGCTCTGATCTCTCTCTAGTTTATCTGTGTAGTTTTTTATCTGCAACAATTGTAACACCAAATTCAGACTATTCTAGTGGTGACTGTGCACATGAGCAGTATAGTGGAAAACATAATGCTGGTAGTGTTGCTACTCAATATACCTCCTTTATTATCCCCAGAACTATAGTGGCCATATAGGTACGCTGGGCCCTCATGTCCTCTTCATTGATGTTTTGAGTCCTTTACACAGTCACTGCAACCTGGGACCTCCTTCCTGTAATCATGGCTTTCATTTTTTGTTTCTGGTTGAATATCTATCTGTGACAGTACTAAAATGCAGGCTGTTCCCCATACCCAGAAGAGCTGTGTTCCACTGACCTATGCCTTTTGTGCTTTACTACACCTCAGATTTTGGCATGAACTCACAGTTTCTGTAAATTGGCTTCCTTCTTGATGTGTAGAAACAGCCAATAACCTCCTCAAAGTCCAATGGGAGGCCCAGAGCTCCTGGGGCTCAGTCTAGAACTTTTCTGTCACTCAAGAACTGTGCTCCTCCTTTGCCAGAGGGAAAACCCCATTGTCCAATGCACTGTTTCTCCACCTCTCAGCCTGAGCCAAATTCACATCACAGATCAGCATTTATTACAGATCCTCATCAGGAAATCTTTTTATCTCAGAGTGAGCTGGCCTGCCAGGCTGCCTGAGACACAGCCTCATGAAAGATATTTCATTGCTGGTTAGACCCATTCAGAGTTCATGTTTCACAAGCACAGAAGTTCTTATAATGGAATTTACTAAGCTGAGACTTAGTCTTCCTCAGCAATTTCAACATCTAATGTCAGAACACATAACACATATTGGATTTCTCATCCACGTTCAGCACATGGCATTGCCAGGCCAAGGACGGGGCATCATCGGTGTCTGTCAGTAGTTTCTGGCGCAGGAGTTATGGTGCACCGATGGTGTTAGGAATTTAGGGTGAAGGCAGAAAGGTAGAAGATACCCCAGGGAAGTTTGCTGGTTTGCAACCTACACAGGCAGCAGAATCATGTGGGATACTGGTACTGGGGCTGTGGATGACATCTAGGAATAAAAAGGCAACTGCTGGATGGGCAGCAACCATGATGAACAAAACTGTTTTAAGGGGCAACAAATCAGGAACCAGTGACTATGAGCTGACAGCCAAGACTGAGGCAGCTGTAGAGTAGAGATGAGTTTGGGCTCCCTCCTCTTACTCCTGTTGTCTTATTTCCCTTCTCTTCAAACTCAACATTAGCAACTTTTTCTTGAGGCGCTCCTTGTAGACAGCATCAAAGCTGTGCATCCAGAAGGAAAAGGACTGCTAGAAACAGCCTGTAGCTAAGCTATCCTAGACATATTAATCTATTTGCTATATATGCTCTGGCCATTCAGCTACTTAGGGATGGTATTTTTCTATTTCTGACTCACTCTTTCCTTTTCCCTAAGATTGGATTCAACACAACACCACTGTCTTTTATAACAAACATGAGATATATGAAATGCAACAAAGGAAAAAGAAAGCAGTATACTCCTGTTTGCTTCCAACCCTTCTGAACCTTCCCACCACTGACCTTGGATTCATTTGTCATGCAGCAGTCTTTTATAAAACTTCTCTCAATACACTTCTCGGTAAATAAGCATTAATTAAAAGAATAAAAAGATGGAGATCAGTGTTGATTTATAGACATAAGACAGGAAGCCAAGCCTGAATGGATAAACAGCTCTGAAATTAAATCTAGATCTAGAAAGTGGTTGGAAAGAAAATAATAAAATATCTGTCAAGTTCTTGGAGTGGTAGAGAGCCAAATTCTGCTTGGACCCAGAATCTGCGTAAGTCTGATGAAAAGGGCAGGACTAGACAGCTTGCAGGATACTGGTTGCAGTGATGAGCAGGATAGGGGTATATCAGGAAGAGCTGGTTTTTATTCTGGGCTGTGTTTACACTCCAAGTTAAGAAAACTTTTTCCTCCACAGTGTGCTGTCATGCAGTCTGCAACATTTTACCAGTAATTTCTGAAATGTGTTCCTTTCAAGAGCTTTCTCCCAACCTTTGCCCCTACAGTTTCCTCCTTTCAAAACCTCAAAGAATTCTTATTTCCAGGATTCCCTTCTCATCACAAAAATATAATCTGATTCCTTGCAATTTCTCCACCCAGTTCATTCTCTCTCCTAACAGAAAATTAATTTCAGAATATGACACAATTCCATTGTGGTATATGAATGTCATACAGAGGGCAGTGCTGCATCTTCACAGGTCCCCCTGCTTCCAAATGTTACACAGCTCCTTATGATATTTTTTTTTTTTAGCAGGATTTGTTACTTTTTGAGCCAAAGAGAGATCCACTGCAGGAATGAATTTACACTGGCCTTGTGCCACCTGGACTTGAGAACTGAGACACTGAGTTTAACATTTCTGAGACAAACTGTAATGTGTTATAGGCAGTATATAATCTTATCTTCTAAAGAGGGAGAGAAAGTCTTTGAAAGGGGATGGTTTAATAGAAGTGGTATATTTAAAAAAGACCTGAGCCAGCTGAAACAAAACCACTTCCTCTTAGCAGGCAGTGGAAAATATTTGCTTTTTCCCATTCAGAAAGATTTTTTCAAATGACAAACTCTGAAAAATTCTGCTTCTCAGTCACAAAGCCCATGATTTGCACCATGATTTGATGCTTGATGCACAAACATCTGTGGAGTAATAACTGAGCAGGCATAGCAGTAAGATCCTGTAACTCTCTTAATGTTACATAGTTCAGTTTCTCCAAGGGAAATAAGAATTTACACTGCAAGAGATCCCCCAGACACTTAAAGCAGAGGTCACTGGAGGCCCCGTTAAATTGCCATTACAATGAACTGTAGGGCTGTGCTGTTCTCTCTCTGGCTTTTGTGTGTTTTGTGGCTCCTCAGCAGGCTCTCTCATTATTTTGGAGGGGAATGCAGTCAACAGATTGAAGATCAAAAAGAGTCAAAGGCAAGATGTGAAATATCAGCCCAGCCAGAGTTGAACAAATGCCACTTGATTTTCTCTGCAGAGGAAGCAGTCTAGCGACAAACGTACAGCTGTGCCTACTGTTTGGCACATACTGGGAGGTGTTTGATCCCTTTGGTCACCTGCTTGCCCATCGGCCGTTAGCTTTGTTTTCAGGGCTGTGATAGGGGAGGGGGATGTCAGTGTTGACCTGAGCTGTTACAGAGAAAGAGCAAGAGATGGACAGAGACATTTCTCCATCTGTTAACTGCAATTGTTTTTTTCTGTTCAAAGCTAGTCACTACCCTCCTTCTCCTTCTTTATATTTCCAATTACTATCACATTATGTCCCTGTGTGCCATTCTTTTGTTGGGGTGTAAAATAGATGTTATGGCCTGAAATTAGACAAAGAGAGGTGCAGCCTGCCCTGGGGTTTTAGATAGCAGACATGGCTCTGAACAAGCCTTCAAAAGCTGTGCAGTCATTGAAAGTAAGCCCTGTCCCCAAGTTTTTAGTCCAAGCGACACCACTGTTATGTCTGTACCAAAACCCCTTATCTGAATTGACAGGAGTATCTGATAGCTAGACATGATCCCACCACAGAGCTGTGGCAACAGGACTAGATTATCTCCAGAGGTACCTTTCAGCCTCTGCCATTCTATGAGTCTGTATCCCAAAAGACAAGCCAGATTTGGTAAGATTTACTGTTCTCAATACCCTTTAACAGCTTTGATAAGAGATGCTAGCAACATTTTTACAGGAACAAGTAAACAAAAACTAACTGCAGAAATCAAAAACTCAGGGGTTTTAACAGGCTTTCCCATTTAGTAATACAAGCATTTAATTTTTCTTCTTGGCAGCTTTGTACAAACAGGTGGAGAGGAAATCTCTGGGCTGCCTTCACTTGTGTTTTTTTAAATAGCCAAATGTCAATATTCAGAAGTGTGTCATGCAAATCAAAGCCTCAAATATGAATGGTTCCAGTCTTGAGGAAGTTTGCACAGAGATACATATTTTACAGATGGCTTCTATCTTTATGATGATCTGGCAAAGGCCTTAGGGCTGAACTTCAGCATAGTCTAGAGCTGCATGCTGCAGACTGAACTAACTTGAAAATTTATGGACAAGAAAAGAAAATGGTTGTTACTCAAATACAAAAATAGCCTTTCCTTACACTCAAAGATGATGTTGTCCAATTTTTCTTACATTAAAGTATGTATTAAAATGTCTGGCAGAGCAGAAGAAAGCCGTTTAGGTGTGCCCAAGACAACATACAGTGAACAGAAGGAAAGATGACATTCCAACTCCTAGCCAGTAAAGGTTCACTGAATGCTGCTGAGGGATTTTGAGGCATTTGGATAAGGTCATGGGCCGTCCAAGTGAAAAACAATCACAGCAATAACAGAATAATTCTCCCTGCACAGTTTCGTGAGCAACACTGAAAGCAAAAGGAAGAATATGAGCAACATCAGAGGCAACTCAGAAGCTGAAAAAAAAATCTAGTAGCCAGAATCTATGACAGTTTCCTTTGTTATTGTATTTACTTCCTATGAAACATTCCCATTGATCTATATGAACCTTTTACTCCACACTTACATGTGAAAAAACCTTTGTGGAGTTCCTGGTGCTCTAAGACCAAGCACATTAACAGCAGGCTTTGAATATGCCAAAAAACCCAAGAGTTTCTCTGTGTTACTGAGCTAGGCTTCTGCACTAAAGACTCATTCAAACACAAAGTTAGTTTCATTCCTGTTTGTAGGTTTTGAAATGGGTAGATGGCATATATGTCCTAGCACATTCTAGGACATATATGCCCAGAACAAATTGTGAGAATGCAATTACATACTTAGGTTAATAGTAGATTTTTATAAATTCTCTCAGGCTAGGTGGTTTACTGACTTTACAGTCAGCGAATAAATTCATCTCCACTGACACTAAACACATACTGCCCAATAAGGAGATGAATACAGAGATATTGGAAACCACCAACTAGGGAGAAAGGCTGGATCTATAGTTAGAGCACACAATCAGGTCGAGTTGTCCTGATCCCATAAACCCCCTAGACATATTATTCTAACTAAATCTTCGGGGGTATAAAGGTGCCTTTATCCTACTGATTTAATTTTTTTTTCATTTGGGGTTAGTTGGAATCCAATATCTAAATATGCAGCTCTTAGCCTTCCAATACATCATTTTCTCCAGTAATAAATAAGAATAGCAGCATTAGACATACTCATGGCACAACTAGAGAGCGATTGTGTTAAAGCTTGCAAGGTCTGAGGTGGAGGCAATGGACACTGCACGGATATCACACACTGAAAATATACTGATGTATATTGCAGCCACTTCCTACCTGCACCTTGAGAGTGGCCTGGCAGAGAGGGACCTGGGAGTGCTGGTTGACAACAGGCTGAATATGAGCCAGCAATGTGCCCAGGTGGCATGGAAGGCCAATGGCATCTTGGCTTGTATCAGGAATAGTGTGGCCAGCAGGTCTAGGGATGT